>JAUDYJ010000017.1:11470482-11750482 GCA_030761175.1 Masticophis lateralis | reverse complement strand
AAACAAACAATAATGAAATGAAAGATTTATCTACCGGTCCCCCTTCTAAGATTCTTGGTTTCCAAAAATTAATCTCCTTGGAAGCCTTATCAGAACGGTAGTTTTTGAGATTCACCAGTGCAAATAAACAACAGATGAGTTTTTAATCGTGTGAAAATCTTCGGGGCAGGGATCGGACTGAGCCATGTAGGAGTTTCACCAGGGCGGGTCCATCTTCCTCTGAAATGCCAGGCAGCACAATTCAGAAGCCCAACGCCATTTGCATTCATGCAAATGCCTCCTTGCAATTCATTCTGCTGATAATGAGGCAACATTCCTGATTTTTGGGAAGAGGTGAAGTTACTTAGCCTGTACTTTTACTTAGCCAGGTATCCCATCAAGAGATTCAGATTAGTGCTGACTCACTTTTTATGGCTCCAGAATGAAAAATTTAGGAAATCTGAAGATTGTCTCATGAACACGTGAATTTTGTAACTCCTTTCCGTCGAACATCACAATTAAATTGCACCCCACACAGGTTGTTATTCCAAGTAAATATCAGAAAATTATACTCCACAACTGAAAATCCATTCACAGTTCTAACTGTCAGGAAGTTTCTCCTCAATTTTAGGTTGCTTCTCTCCTTGATCTTTTTCCAACCAGTGTCCTTAGGTCTTCCCTATCTCCAAGCAATGTTTCCATACATCTGTTTGCTTTGCAAAATTCCCAAAGTTGTTTCAACTGGGCCGTTCCCGAGATGATTTTTATTTGTGGGGGGGAAGACAAAAGCCCAGCAATTTTCAAAGGAGGATGTCTCCTTGGGTGGTGAAATACAAGGAAGGTTCAAGAAGAACAGAGAGATAGAAAGTCATTCCTTGAGAAAACTTGGGTGTGACACCAAGAAAAAATATTGTTCTTAGCGATTAAATTAGGAGTTTGTGGGAAAAAAAAACATATCACCCACTGAGCCATGGAAAGGAGGTATAAAAAGCTAAGAAGTCCTGGAGCAAAGGACCTTGAAGATCAGACCACATTGCTGTGATTAACTGCAGAACTTGGTAAGTTTAGCAGATGTTCTTGAGATCTTGGGCCAACCTTCTTACCTATTACATAAGGTTCTAAGAACATTTTGGGTGGGTGGGTGGATCCATCCTGCTTCAGACTATCAGGCAACCAAGAATATTGTGCGACTTGCAACACAATTTGATGTTCTTCCTTGAACCTTCCTTCTTTATGTCTTCCTTCTTTACCACCATTAGCTAAAATTCTTGTTGCTACTTGCAACGTGGCTTCTGAGGTTCCTGGTTGATGAAACACGTCCAGGTTTTGGCTGCAATTAGCTTGGTTTCTTGTTGAAAAGTCATAAAGATAGTGGCATAAAAATAATCTTCAGAGAACTGTTTTGATACTGATTCCAGATTCTGTCTCAGTTGGGATCGTCAGACCGCAGCACCTGAAGAAGGGATGGGAGAGTCAATAAAATCTTAAAAAGTGGAGGAAAGTTTAACTCTTGGATGGCTGAATCTTAGGAAAAGGGTTGAGTAGAATACTTTAGATGTCTGGGTCAGTGGTGGGTTTCAAAAATTTTTACTACCAGATCTGTAGGTGTGACTTGGTGGGTGTGGCTTGGTGGGCGTGGCAGGGGAAGAATACTGTAAAATCTCCATTCCCACCCCAATTCAGGGGAAGGATACTGCAAAAAACCCATTTCCTCCCTATCAGCTGGGACTTGGGAGGCAGAGAATAGATGGGGGCGAGGCCAGTCAGAATTTTTACTACCAGTTCTCCGAACTACTCAAAATTTCCACTACTGGTTCTCCAGAATTGCTCAGAACCTGCTGAAACCCATCTCTGGTCTGGGTACATAAAAGCTAAAAAAAAATAAATTGGAAAATCGAATATGTTTAACTGATTTATGAAGTGAAGAGAAAAAACACCCGGGCAGTCAGATCAAAACACAGTAGGAAAGAATGTCAAGAGATTAAATATTAATATATTTAATTATATGATTAGGGGACTGGAGACCAAAACCTATGAAGAACAATTGCAGGAACTGGGCATGGCTAGTCTGATGAAAAGAAGGACTAGGGGAGACATGATAGCACTCTTCCACTATCTCAGGGGCTGCCCCAAAGAAGAGGGAGTCAAGCTATTCTCCAAAGCCCCTGAGGGTAGGACAAGAAGCAATGGGTGGAAACTAATCAAGGAGAGAAGCAGCTTAGAACTAAGGAGAAATTTCCTGACAGTGAGAACAATTAACCAGCGGAACAACTTGCCATTAGAAGTTGTGAATGCTCCAACACTGGAAGTTTTTAAGAAGAGGTTGGATAACCATTTGCCTGAAGTGGTGTAAGGTTTCCTGCCTAAGCAGGGGGTTGGACTAGAAGACCTCCAAGGTCCCTTCCAGCTCTGTTAATCTGATTCTATTCTATTCTATTCTATTCTATTCTATTCTATTCTATTCTATTCTATTCTATTCTATTCTATTCTATTCTATTCTATTCTATTCTATTCTATTCTATTCTAGCCAGTGGACCATACCAAGAAAGATCTATCCAGACAATATCTGCTATTGGTTCTTAGCTAATCTAGGAACCTAAGCAGAGTTGACCATAGTTAATCCAAAACTGTTCTGAACATCACCATTTCTAGTTTCCCAGTGCTGAGGGACCGTTTCATTTCAAATGCCTCTTTTTTCAAAGTCAGAGCTATGGTTGCATTGGGTTGTCTTTCCATGAACCTGGAACGGAAAGGGCCACCGTCTTCTTCCTTGAAGAAAAAAATGGGCTCCCAGGTGGAAAGAGGATTAGATGATCCCGTAGAATCCAAAGTAGATGCTGCTCCCATCCCTGTTGCAATGTTTTCAGAAGAGGGCCCTTCTAAATAATGTTGAAAGAAGATTGACTTCTTCTGCTATTTTCTGTTTTTTTCTCCCCCTTGTTTTTTCTCTTAGCTCAACACAATGCACGCAGGACATATGTACCCCGAATGGGACCACTGCTATCCCAACTGTACTCCAATGACTATGACGGTTCACCCACCTCCTATGACCCTCAGCATCATGTCACCGGCTCATTATTCTCCAGGTCATCCCGCCTGTATCAAGCCACACAACCCTTGTGCTCCAGATCACTGTTGGGATGGAAGAAGCCACCACGGCCACTATGGCCTGGCCCACAGTGAGGCTCCCTGTTCTACCTCCACTTCTCAAAAGTGCTTGCCTAGAAGCAAGAGTGTCCCTTGTCGTATCTACTGAGCCCAAGAACCATTGACGGCAGACTGAGAAGGACCCACAACTTCCATAACATCAAGGAACGTTTGAAACCAATCAGACGATGGAGCTGTGATCCATGTATGGTCAAGGAGGACAGCTCTTCAACTTGTCCTTGCCTGTTGGGTATCCATCCTCAAATGCATGTCTAGTCACCCAAGTGAGGAGCCCATGGCTCTCCTAGAGATGGCTGAAGCTTAGTTCCCAGATGGTTTGGTCCATGGCGGTGGAGGCTGGGTATGGTACTTCAACAACTTCTGGAGATCTATCGGATGCTCCCTCCAATCCAAGGAGACTTCATCTGCTTTAGTGTTCCCATTGAGAAAGGGTCTCAGAATAAGCCCGATGGCTGAATTCCCACCATATGATGAACCAGAACAGCTGAACACCTAACGCATGTACTAGCACAACGTACTGAACTGAGTTGTTTCTCATTTGGGGGGTTGTGTTGTGACTCACAGTGTTGGTCCAATCCAGTATGGATTCTGCAGACCTAGATCTAATAACCAGGTTAAGCATTTTGTGGGAATGCAGCCAAGATTAGGCTTATATTATTGAAAGACCTTTCAAAGCAAGCTTCAGTCACCATGAATTGTCCTGCTTCATCTGCTTGAGTATCCATCTTTTCTGCATTTGACTAAACAGCCCTGTCATTTTGTGTCCTCTGTCTGCCTGTAAACTTGAGCTCCTTAATAAAATCATCTCCTGCATCAGACCTGCATGTTTCTCCTTCATTAGTTCCAATATATTTACCACTTTCACAGTTCTGTGATGAAGCATAACAGTTTCAAAGTGTCCTTGGGTCAACACTCCACGAAGGCTGGATCTTCATATTACGACAATAGTTATGAGTGTCAGGGTTCCGATGGATGCCCTAATTAAATCATGAGCCTCGAGCCAAGCTTCAAAAGAAATCCAGTTATTTATTAGGAGCTTCATGTCGGTACGTTCCCAAGTGAAGCCAGCTCTGACCCCACATAATTTACAGCCCCAATCATGACCCTGTTTCCCCCCCCTTCTCCCCCCAGGATGTGTCATCAATCACATTCGCCAAGAGAGCACTTTTACAGGTTGTAGAAGTCACTCCCCTTTGGCCACTGTAAGTAACCCTGGGATACAGCCTTGAGAGAGATAAATCTGGAATGTGCCTCTGTCAGGAAAGTTCAGTAGATTGTAAAGAAAGCAGGTGTCCTGATTTGGTCTGGACTTTCTTGGGAGCTGAGCCTCTTGATATGCTAGAGAAGAACGCTAACTTTCATGGAGGATATCGCAATTAGTATTTCCAATGCATCCACATGAGAAGCTCTTAGAATGAATGCAGCTAACATGTTTGCACATGGGAACATGGGATATGTTTGCCAGACCTGATGAGAGCTGCTTGGCCTTCTCTTCAGTACTTTAGAGAAGAAAACCAGGTCATTTTGAACATATAGAACATAGAATTATAGAGTTGGAAGGGAGCTTGGCGGTTTTCTGAACCAACCCAATGCCCATGGCAGGAGGTCCTGTGCCATTCTAGATGAAAGGGCTACAGGAAACATCTCATGGGTCTTCCCTTGAAGACTATCTCATGGTTGAATCAGAAAACAAAGAGATTTTGAATTTCTAGGCTAAAGGGCTGCAGGAAACATCTCATGGGTCTTCCCTTGAAGACTATCTCATGGTTGAATCAGAAAACAAAGAGATTTTGAACTTCTAGGCTAAAGGGCTGCAGGAGACATCTCATGGGTCTTCCCTTGAAGACTATCTCATGGTTGAATCAGAAAACAAAGAGATTTTGAACTTCTAGGCTAAAGGGCTGCAGGAGACATCTCATGGGTCTTCCCTTGAAGACTATTTCATGGTTGAATTTTTAAGGGGAATTATACAACAATGGACACTGCAGAGGTATTTACAAGACTTAAAGAAACTTCGGAAATGAGAGGCAATTGTTTAGAAATACACAATATTTCTCGGTTTTAGAGTTCTTTTTTTTTTTTGCACTTATTTTCATGATCAGAAAATTCTTAATAAGTATTTTTTTAAAAAAACTAAAAATAAAAGGAAAGTCATCATTATTGTGGATGCGGAAAAGCACAGTTGGTTTTCCAGGAAGTTATTCACTCAACAAAAGGCCCTTGGAGGGCACCATCATCCATCATTCCCTAAAAATAAACTCTTTTGAACATCTTTTGAGGGTCAAAGACCTGTTCTGCCCCAGCTATGGATCCCAAAGAATGCAGCACACACAAACTTTGTACAAACCTTAATTTACTAAAATAACTCAGTCTTTTTCAAAACAAAGGCTGATAATAAACTTTCTTTACAGCCTACAAGAAACCAAAGATAAAGTAATCACAATCTTATTAAGATTGGCAGAAAGCCCAGAAGCAATTTGCAGAGAATCCAGACGCAAAGGAGAGTGAACTGAAGTTGTTCCCTACAAATTGCTTCAGTTGGCATTCCTCCTTAAATAGGCTAAGGGAGTGGCTAATTAGTCCCAAGCCTTACTCTCAAGGAGACCTCCTCCTGAGGAGCCACTCCTGCCTTTTGGCCACTCTGCGCGCCTGTGCATCGAGAAGAGGCTCTCCTCTTCGCCCTCTTCACTTAAAGGAGCTTCTGGAGGTTCTGAAGGCCCTGGCTGAATCCCAGCTTCTGGCACAAACATCTTCTCCAGCGTCCTCATTGTCTGACTTGAGTGCCAGCTGCACAGGCTGCTGGCGCAACGCCACACCAGCCTCCTCGCTGTCAGAATCAGCTACAATCCACACAGGCTGCTGATGAGCCACAACAAGACCATTTAACTTCCTCAAAGCTGTAGGCCTGCAGACACAGGGCCTTAATGGGATGAACAAGTTGCAATAGCTGAGTTTGCACACTACATTATCTCAAACCATACCTAACGCCTCCTGCCTGCAAACATTTATTTAAAAATAACTCAAAAGAAGAGTGGACTGAAGTGGTATAGGCCTGAAATGGTGTAGGGCAGTGATGGCTAACCTTCTTGCCGTTGTGTGCCAAAAGCAGGGGGGGGAGAATGGAGAGGCCACTCCCATAATTCAATGCACGCCTCCCCCCAAACACACACACACATGCATGCACGACCCCCTCCATGCTTCCCCCACTTTTGGCACGTGATGGCACAGTGGGCCCGGTAGGCCAGTTTTTCACCCTCCCCAGGCTCCAGAGGGCTTTCTTGGAGCCTGGGGAGGGCAAAAACAGCCTCCTTCCCCACCCAGAGGCCCTCCAGAGGCCAAAAACAGCCTGTTTTGTGACTTCCAATGGGCCTGGAAGGCCCAAAAATCAGCTGGAGGGCGTGCGCATGGGCGCCAGAGTTGAGCTAGGGCAACGCTTGTGTGCCCACTGATATGGCTCTGTGTGCCATAGGTTCGCCATCACGGGTGTAGGGTTTCCTGCTTAAGCAGGGGGTTGGACTAAAAGACCTCCAAGGACCCTTCCAAATCTGTTCTTCTGTTCTTCTGCTATCCTTCTTCCTTCCTTCCTTCCTTCCTTCCTTCCTTCCTTCCTTCCTTCCTTCTCCATCACTAGAGGTTTTCAAGAAGAGACTGCACTTCCATTTGTCTGAAATGGTATAAGGTTTCCTGCTTGAGATGGAGGTTGGACTAGAAGACCTCCAAGGTCCCTGCAAGGTCCCCCCTTTCAATTCTGACCCTTTGTTATTCTTCTGTTATTCCTTCCTTCCTTCCTTCCTTCCTTCCTTCCCTCCCTCCCTCCCTCCTGCTTAAGCAGAGGGTTGGACTAAAAGACACCCAAGGTCCTTCCCAACTCTGCTATTCTGGCCATTGTTTTTCACTGACCCAACCTGAATTAAAGGGGGCATTTTATTTGGGAGAACCATCAAGAAACGGGGAGATTCAGACAACCACGAGCAACAGACACGAAGTTTGAATGCAATAAAGATTTTATTGGAAGGAGAGAGAAAAAAGAGAAACTAATATTCCAGATGTCAATGTTACAGTAGACAAAGCAGTCTACTAAGCAGTAAGAAACAAACAAAGGTCGAATTCAACAGAAAACACACAAGCATGAAACTCAATTCCCTCCAGGGTGAGTGAAGAATCTTTGGAAAGCCCAAATACAGAAACGTCCCAGCTCTAAAGGGTTGGCATTCCTCAATTATGGCACAACTTGAAGTCCCTCGGAAAATTTAACAAATTCCATGGTGTGGGGCAGAGCAATTTTGGGGGGTAGCATTTGGGGTTCTGATCTTCCTGTGGATATTTTCAGCCGTCCAGAAGTACTGGGTTGGTTCGGTGATCTGGTTTTTCTCGTAAGGTGGTCCATCCTTCATCACCATCCTGGGGTGTAGAAGAACATCAATGCTTAGAAACGTCGCTGAAATTGCTGTTGTTGTTGTTGTTGCTGTTGCTGTTGCTGTTGCTGTTGCTGGGACCTCTGGGATTGAATGCTGGCTGCACTGCTTGATGGAAGGGCTAACCTTCCACAATAAGGAAGAGGAACACAAGGGTTGCATTGCTCAATGCAGAGAGGCTGATCTGGACAATGGAGAGAAGGTCCTGGAATGCTGAGGGAGAAGGGAGGTGGCTGGATGGTCACGGTGGTGGGTGGGCAGTTGAAGGAGCAGAGATCCCATCTGGAGGCCATCTTTTTTCAAAGGAGGGATGGATCTACAGGCAAGAATCAAGAGAAGAAGGAGGGTGCAAAACTTAGTAAAATGTGAGCTACCTCAAGTCTTTATGGTCTATTTTCCAACAATTGTCTTAAGAATCTCTGATGCAGAGAACATTTTGAGCAAAGGATGAACCACAGACTGTACAGACCTTAGTAAAGTCATGGTAGGGATCCATAAAAACATGGTTGGAAAGGACCTTGAAGGTCTTCTGTTTCAATTCCCTGCCCAGATAGGGTTCCTTAGGCCATCTCAGACTATGCTTGAAAACCTCCAGGGATGAATATTCACAAGTCCAAGAAGAAGACCACTCTACTCTGAATAGCTCTAGAAGTATTCCTAGAGGACAGGACAGGAGTCTCCAACCTTGGTAACTTTAGGACTGGTGGACTTCAATTCCCAGAATTCTTCAGCCAGCAATGCTGAATTCTGTGAGTTGAAGTTCATAAGTCTTCAAATACCCAAAGTTGGAGAACCCTGCTCTAGCAAATCCTTGAGTTTGGATCTCCCTCTGAGAAGCTTCCACTTGTTGGAAGGTTTTTGAGGAAATGTCTACACCCTCTTCCCTGTGAAAGCTTAACATATGCTTACTTAAACAATACTTGTTTAATTAATTAATATATATATATATTCATGGCACTGAAGGTCTTGGATAATTCATTTCTTCTCACCCTTATGCTCTCTCTGATGAAAACAGTTGGTGCAATAATACAAGACTTCCTATACTTCATAAAATCACCACTGGCAAATATTGGTAGGTTGGGTGCTAAAGCTAAGAGGAACCTCTGTTGGGATAAGCTTTGAACCAACCATCTCAAGTTTGGTACGAAAAGATGGAGAGATCTCCTTTTCGTTTTGCTGGGCTTTAACCCATCAGCAAGAAAAAATCAAGGTTTGAAGCTAAGAAATTCTAACTCCTTTCTTAATTATCCTTTTTGTAAGAAGTAGTAAACCGCTCGGACTCCTGTGCCAAGGAAGATCAAAGCAAGATCGCCCAGCAGCATCGCACAAGTTAAAACATCTCACTGCCTTACTTACCGGGTTATGCGTTGGAAATGGCTAGGAGTGAGTTCTCTCAGTGCTGAAGGAATCTGATGCTTGACCGTGTATCTCCTGTGTCTTTTATACAGTTGCAGAAGGGATGATGCATTTGACTTATTCGAGGTGCTAATTAATTGCTCACCACGTTCTTTTACTCCTGGTTGTAACACCCAACCTGTTTAAGCAGTGATTTCATGTTTCTTAAGCCTCCTTCCTCATTGTTGATACTTCAACCCATAGGTGGGGTCCCTCCAGACAGACAGTGAGGTGGGGTGAGGTTTTCCAGACAACTATTAGACATTCGTGCTTGAGATGGCTCATGGATCTCACCAGAAACAAGTCTGGAGAACATACTTGGTAGAAGAAGGTCACAAAAGAAACATTGGAAGGGACCTTGGAGGTCTTCTAGTCCAACCCCCTGCTCAAGCAGGAGACCCTATAACATAATATATAAATGGTTCTCCGGTTACTTTTTGAAAGCCTCCAGTGATGAAGCCCCCACAACTTCTGAAGGAAAGCTATTCCATTGATTGCTGTCAACATTAGGAATTTTCTCCTTAGTTCAAGGTTGCTTCTCTCCTTGGTTAGTTTCCATCCATTTCCTGCATTTTGTGAACTCAGCAGAATTCACTTCACACTTAGAGTTTTTTTTCTCTAAATGTGAAGTATTAAAAAATGTTTTCTGATGGATATTACCAAAACTTCAAGAACATACATGCCCATATTTTTTTTTCAATTAATTGGCCGCACAGTTGGCCTTCCAAACCAATGTGACTTAAACAAAGCAGTCATTATTTAAATAATAAGAAATGTGTTAAATATTCTCAGTAAATTAGGAATCGAACTGATTCAATGAATGAATGGATTGAATTAATTAAGTTACTTTAACAAAACTGTCAACTGGATTTTTTTTTAAGAAAAGGAACATTTTAAAATGCTAATTATGAAAAAAAAATGTAATAAGACCACTTTGAATCTTTTCTCTTCTTGTTTCTGGAAATTCCATGAGAGAAGATTAGAAAACGAACTTCCTACCTTTAAATGCTTTTTTCTAATGATCATTTAACAATAGAAATACGGAATTATAAGCATTTAAACTTGGAAAGTAAAGGGATTCTATTTGAACAGGGCAGGAATTTTACTTAGCCAGGTATCCCATCAAGAGATTCAGATTAGTGCTGACCCACTTTTTACGGCTCCAGGATGAAAAATTTAGGAAGTCTGAAGATTGTCTCATGAACACGTGAATTTTGTAACTCTTTTCCGCCGAACATCACAATTAAATTGCACCCCACACAGGTTGTTATTCCAAGTAAATATCAGAAAATTATACTCCACATCTGAAAAATCCATCCACAACCGGATAGCAATATTATTTTAGCCATTTTTGAGTCTGACTTTTTTTTAACAACCAAAAATTATTTTGGGAACATTCCAGACAAGTTTGGGAAAAAGGAAGCTTAAGGACAGACAGTTACAAGGAACAAAAAATCATTCCTTGGAAAAACATAGGTGTGACACTGGGAAAAATGGCTACAATTAATTAAAAGCACAACCGCTCTTAAAATCACTAAAGAATTGTATAAAAACCTTGGGATTTGGGAGAAATAGCATCCAACATCCAGACATTCCAACTCAATCCACTTCTCTACAGAAACTGGTAAGTTTTACAGAGAGATTTTTTAATTGAGCTGAAGTCCTTCAGCCAACTTTTCCCTGAAATGTCATCTTGACTCTTGTTCTTGAGGTCTATCCTTGGTTAATCAGTTGTCTTGTGTGCCAGAAAAAGAGGTCTTTAAAAGATGACCATTTGAAACCAATTTGCTTGAAATGGAAAAATGGACCATTGCTTCATTGTGGTCCTTTTCTCTTCATGATGTCCAGGTCCCTCCTTACACATTTAAGGCCTACTTGACTTGAAGGAACACCACCCATTTTAGAAATGTATGATGTCTTCTTCTCCAATATTTAGCATCAAGGCAACCCTAGTGGAGAATTACTTCCCCAGGATCAAAAACTTTCTGGTTTGATCCCCCTTTTGGAAGCTACTGAGATGTCCTTCAAAGTCCATATTGGTGGAGTTAAGCCTAGATGTGGTTCAGGTTTGGGAAGAAAAGTGACATATGATGGAGAGGAGGAGGACACAGGTGTATCAAAAACAGCTCAGCTGGATTTTCAGAAATTAACCAAGTCCTCCATTGGAGTCTTCCCGATGCTACTTTCTTAGGAATCCCATGCAAATATATTGGGTGCTATCCCTGCTCAATCGCATCCTTGTGTTTTAATTCCCAACTGCTTCTTAACAGCTCCTTGTTGTTTAGCAATCCCGGATGCCCTGCAGGGAGAAATCCAGAATGCTAATTCGAAGCCATCAAATTCCATTCATGTATGTATGCATGTATGGGTCATGTTATCTCTCACTGTTGTCTTCCCGTAGATCCACACCTCTTCTCATCAACCATGTCTTACGGATGGAACCAGTGCTACCCCAACTGCACCCCTGTGACCGTCACTCTGCAGCCACCTCCATTCAGCATGAACATCCCCAGCACTTCACTCTGCTGCCCCGAGCAGTATGCCTGCGTTGATCCCTGCAGGCCCTGCTCTCCCACCGTCTGTTCTCCTGTGGTCTGCACTCCCACTGCGTGTGCTCCTTCCATGTGTGCTCCTAGAGTCTGTCGTCCTGCACCGTGTGGTCCCGTATCATGTGGTCCCGTATCATGTGGTCCCGTATCATGTAGTCCCGTATCGTGTGCTCCGGTGGTGTGCGGTCCAGGATTCAGCCACAGCAAATACAGCTCCTGTTACAGTTCCTGCAGCCTTCCTTCTCGGAAGTGCCTTCCCAGAGCCCAGGCCATCTGTGATCCCTGCACCAGATATTAAGATGGGACAGGATGGGGTACAGTGAGGAGCCTGCTCTTCAGGTCAACTACTCTTACGGATGTCAGTTCTCATCGTCTTCGACTCTCGAGTCAATGTCTTTATCTTATTTGCAAGCTTGTGCTTTGTTTCTTGGTTGGGGGTTTAACTCTTCGTGGCTTTTGAGCCCTTGCTGAAATCAAACTGCAGAAAGAAAAATGCTTTGCTTCTCATTCCAAATAAAATCTAAATCGCATTGAAAAAAAATCATGGTTTCTTGTTCTGATGGTTTCATGGTATCCTCTGAATTGGATTGGGCAATGGTGAAATGGGTAGAGGGACACACATAAAAGACGGAGGGTGGAGGAAGGGAGGGAGGGAGGGAGAGAAGGAGAGGAGCAGGAAGAAACAGAGGGAGGGAGGGAGGGAGGGAAAAATGGAAGAGGGAGGAAGGGAGAGAAAAAGGGAGGGAGAGAGAGAGACAACTCCAAACTCTTATTTTAGCAAAAAAGCACCCTGTGTGCGACAACTAGATATCAATAAGTAATCACTAAAATTTCACTAATCAAGAAGTTGGGACATGTGAATCATGTTCCCCTTCTATGCTGATTGTGTTACATCCAGATCTGGTTCCACAAGGCAAAAAGAGTGGCAAGAAACACCACTGGTGGCTTTTGAGCAAAGATTGAAGACCCATTGGTCTGGGATGACCTGCGGATTCTTCAGCAAGGCATTTGACAAAGTAGACCACAACCTACTTGGTAAGCTAGAAAAATGTGGGATAGGCAGCATCACCACCAGATGAATTTGTAACAAGCCATACTCAACAAGGAGTCCTTA
The DNA here is from genome assembly GCA_030761175.1 of Masticophis lateralis. Taxonomy (NCBI): domain Eukaryota; kingdom Metazoa; phylum Chordata; class Lepidosauria; order Squamata; family Colubridae; genus Masticophis; species Masticophis lateralis. The sequence goes on along the minus strand of JAUDYJ010000017.1, from coordinate 11,737,862 downwards.
ATGGTACTATATCTACATGGAGGAAACTAAGCAGTGGGGTATCACGAGGTTTCATTTAAGACCCAGCACTCTTTAATATCTTCATAAATGACTTAGATGAGGGAATATTTATTTATTTCTTTATTGGTTCGATTTATATGCCGCCCTTCTCCGTTGACTCCGTTGACAATGCATTAAGCAATAGCCTTCATACTCTTGTATATACCTGCTTAGTAGAGCTTTCGCCCTCCTAAGCGGTGTTCTTTTTTTATACAAAGTCAGTTTATTGCCTCCACAATCTGGGTCCTCATTTTACCTACCTCAGAAGGATGGAAGGCTGAGTCAACCTTGAGCCTGGTGAGATTCGAACTTGCAGTAATTGCAGGCAGCTGGTGCTACTTAACAGCACTTTAGTCTGCTGCGCCACCAAGGCTCTGGGTGTAGAATAGAAGGGGAATTTACCAAATTTGTGGATGATAAAAACAATATGGCCATGTATGTTCTTGAAGTTTTGGCAATATCCATCAGAAAATATTTTTTTATGCTTCACACTTAGAGAAAAAAAAACTCTAGTAAAATGTGTTCTGCTGTCTTCACAAAATGTCAGGAAATCTTCAACTTTCAACACTTCACTTAGAGACATTTACAATAACATTGAAAAAGGGGATTTATGGCCATTTTCTTTTGATTTTCCTTATTTGAGGGACTCCTACAAAAACAAAGGGACCAAAAAGCAAGATGAGAAACAACGAATGGAAACTAACCAAGGAGAGAAGCAACGTGGAATTAAGGAGACACTTCCTAAAGTTGAGAGCAATCAATGGAATAGCTTTCATCAGAAATTGTGGGGCCTCCATCGCTGGAGGCTTTCAAAAAGTGACTGGACATCCATTTATCTGTAATGATACAGGATGTCCTGCTTGAGGAGGTGGTTGGATTAGAAGACCTCCAAACTTCATTATTCTATCTTCTATTCTAAGTTCTATGTAATCTATTTGCAAGCACCATAAAGGTTGACCTCTGGTAGAAGTCAACTGTTGGATTAAGGAGGGCCTTGACGTGGTTCAGCTCTTCTTAAGTTCTTTGGATTGCCTGAAGGCAGACATGGCTTTGAAGTCAAGGATCCATGTCCTCATGGGAATTTAATTCATTGCTACAAAGGATGGAGATCAAAAGAAGGCAGAGAGTTGTGGGGGCTACATCACTGGAGGATTTCAAAAGCAGACTGGAGAACCATTTATCTGAAATCGTATAGGGTCTCCTGCTCAAGCAGGATATTGGACTAGAAGACCTCCAAGGTCCCTTCCAACTCTATTATTCTATGTTTCTTCTGTGACCTTCTTCCACCAACTATGTTCTTCAGACTTGTTTCTGGTGAGATCCATGAGCCATCTCAATCACAAATGTCTAATAATTGTCTGGAAAACCTCACCTCACCCCACTACACGGTCTGTCTGGAGGGACCCCACCTATGTGTTGAAGCATCAACAATGAGAAAGGAGGCTTAAAAAGATTGGAAATCACAGCTGAAACAGCATGGGTGTTACAACCAGGAGTAAAAGAATGTGGTGAGCAATTAATTAACACTTTGAAAAAGTCAAACGCATCATCCCCTCTGCAACTGTATAAAAGACACAGGAGATTCACGGTCGAACATCAGATTCCTTCAGTGTTGAGAGAACTCACTCCTAGCCGTTTCCACCGCATAACCTGGTAAGTAAGGCAGTGAGATGTTTTAACTTGTGCGATGCTTCTGGGCGATGTTGCTTTGATTTTTCTTGGTACAAGAGTCCGAGCGGTTTATTACTTCTTACAAAAAGGATCCTTAAGAAAGGAGTTAGAATTTCTTAGCTTCAAACCTTGATTTTTTCTTGCTGATGGGTTAAAGCCCAGCAAAACGAAAAGGAGATCTCCCCATCTTTTCGTACCAAACTTGAGATGGCTGGTTCAAAGCTTATCTCAACAGAGGTTCCTCTTAGCTTTAGCACCCAACCTACCAATATTTGCCAGTGGTGATTTTATGAAGTATAGGAAGTCTTGTATTATTGCACGAACTGTTTTCATCAGAGAGAGCATAAGGGTGAGAAGAAATGAATTATCCAAGATCTTCAGTGCCATGAATATTTATATATTTTAATTAATTGAACAAGTATTATTTAAGTAAACATATGTTAAGCCATCATAGGGAAGAAGGTGTAGACATTTCCTCAAAAGCCTTCCAACAAGTGGAAGCTTCTCAGAGGGAACCCTAAACTCAAGGTTTGCTAGAGCAGCGGTCTCCAACTTTGGCAATTTGAAGATTTATGGACTTCAACTCCCAGAATTCAGCATTGCTGACTGAAGAATTCTGGGAATTGAAGTCCACCAGTCCTAAAGTTACCAAGATTGGAGACTCCTGTCCTAGAGCTATTCAGGAGTAGAGCAGTCTTCTTCTTGGACTTCTGAATATTCAATCAAAGTCTGAGATGGTCTGAGGAACCCTATCCGGGTTCCTTTCTGGGTCAGCTGAACAACAAAATGGATAAGAGGATGGATTCTTATATGGTTCTATGTTTTTGAAGTTTTGGGGTTTGTGCAATATGGGCTTTGTGTTTCTAAAAAGGTTTGGGTGATTTCCATTGTGAAATATCCTGTCTTGAATGAGTTTTTTGATTGCTTGTAACTGGAGCTGAACTTCCAGCTTCCACCTTCTATTATCTCTAAGTACCGGTAGCTGTTTTCTCCTTACAAAGTTTCCTTTATGCAGCTTGCAGGAATGTAGAATGAGCCTCAGGCAGGTTCCTTTGCTAGCAGCTTGATTTTTCCTTGCCTTTCTGGGACCCTTTTCTTATGAGTAATATTTTATTAGGGGAAAAGAAGAGGGTGGAGTTTGATTCCTTCCCAGAGCAGGTTAGTGGGGTGGGGAGGGAATGGGGATTTTGAAGGAACCTTCCCCTGGAGTGGGGAGGGAATGGGGATTTTGCAGTATCCTTCCTCTTTCATTCCCACCAAGCCACACTTCACCCACCAAGCCACATCCACAGAACCGGTAGTAAAAATTTGTGAAACCCACCACTGTTTCTAACCACGTTTTTACGGATTCCTAGCATGATTTTACTAAGGTCTGTACAGTCTGTGTTTCATCCCTTGCTCAAAATGTTCTCTGCATCAGAGATTCTTAAGACAATTGTTGGAAAATAGACCATAAAGACTTGAGGTAGCTCACATTTTACTAAGTTTTGCACCCTCCTTCTTCTCTTGATTCTTGCTGTAGATCCACCTTTGAAGAAAGATGGCCTCCAGATGGGATCTCTGCTCCTTCAACTGCCCACCCACCACCGTGACCATCCAGCCACCTCCCTTCTCCCTCAGCATTCCAGGACCTTCTCTCCATTGTCCAGATCAGCCTCTCTGCATTGAGCAATGCAACCCTTGTGTTCCTCTTCCTTATTGTGGAAGTTTAGCCCTTCCATCAAGCAGTGCAGCCAGCATTTATTCCCAGAAGTCTCAGCAACAGCAACAGCAACAACAACAGCAATTTCAGCGACGTTTCTAAGCGTTGATGTTCTTCTACACCCCAGGATGGTGATGAAGGATAGACCACCTTGCGAGAAAAACCAGATCACTGAACCAACCCAGATCTTCTTGACAGCTCAAAATATCCACAGGAAGATCAGAACACGAAATGCTACCCTCCAAAATTGCTCTGCCCCACACCATGGAATTTGTTAAATTTTCCGAGGGACTTCAAGTTGTACCATAATTGGGGAATGCCAACCCTTTAGAGCTGGGACGTTTCTGTATTTGGGCTTTCCAAAGATTCTTCACTCACCCTGGAGGGAATTGAGTTTCATGCTTGTGTGTTTTCTGTTGAATTCGACCTTTGTTTGTTTCTTACTGCTTAATAGATTGCTTTGTCTACTATAACATTGATATCTGGAATATTAGTTTCTCTTTTTTTTCTCCCCTTCCAATAAAATCTTTATTGCATTCAAACTTCCTGTCTGTTGCTCGTGGTTGTCTGAATCTCCCCATTTCTTGATGGTTCTCCCAAATAAAATGCCCCCTTTAATTCAGATTGGGTCAGTGAAAAGCAATGGTCAGAATATCAGAGTTGAGAGGGACCTTGGTACTGCATCCAGTTTTGGTCACCACACTATAAAAAAAGATGTTGAGACTCTAGAAAGAGTGGAGAGAAGAGAAACCAAGATGATTAGGGGCCTGGAGGCTCAAACATACAATGAACGGTTACAGGAATAGACTAGACTAGACTAGACTAGACTAGACTAGACTAGACTAGACTAGACTAGACTAGACTAGACTAGAATAGAATAGAATAGAATAGAATAGAATAGAATAGAATAGAATAGAATAGAATAGAATAGAATATGGGATAGAATAGAGAATGGAATGGAATGGAATGGAATGGAATAGAATAGAATAGAATAGAATAGAATAGAATAGAATAGAATAGAATAGAATAGAATAGAATAGAATAGAATAGAATAGAATAGAATATGGGATAGAATAGAGAATGGAATGGAATGGAATGGAATGGAATGGAATGGAATAGAATAGAATAGAATAGAATAGAATAGAATAGAATAGAATAGAATAGAATAGAATAGAATAGAATAGAATAGAATAGAATTCTTTACTGGCCCATGTGATTGGACACACAAGGAATTTGTCTTTGGTGCATATGCTCTCAGTGTACAAAGAAAGAAGATACGTTAGTCAAGAATCATAAGGTATAACACTCAATGATAGTCATAGGGTTCAAATAAGCAATCAAATCATACTAGGAAACAAACAATATAAATCATAAGGATACAAGCAGCAAAATTACAGTCATAAGTGGGAGGAGATGGTGAGAGGATTGATGAGTAGACTAATAGTAATAGTTATGCAGAGTTAGTGAATAGTTTGACAGTGTTGAGGGAATTATTTGTTTAGCAGAGTGATGGCGTTCAGGAAAAAACTGTCCTTGTGTCTAGTTGTTTTGGTGTGCAGTGCTCTGTAGCGTCGTTCTGAGAGTAGGAGTTGAAACAATTTATGATCAGGATGTGAGGGGTCTGTAGATATTTTCCCAGCCCTCTTTTTGACTCGTGCAGTAGACAGGTCCTCCATGGAAGGCAGATTGGTAGCCATGTTTTTTTCTGCAGTTCTAATTTTCCTCTGGGCATGGCTAGTCTAGTGAAGAGAAGGACCAGGGGACAGACGATAGCAGTCTTCCAGTATTCCAGCTGCCAAAACTGGATGCAGTATTCTAGGTGTGATCTTACTAAGGCTTTATAGAGAGGTATGAATACCTCACTCGATCATGATTGTATCCCTCTGTTAATGCAACTTAGGATCGTGTAGGCTTTTTTGGCTGCTGCCAAAAAAAAAGCACACTCTTGGGTCCTGTTTAACTGGTTGTCCGCTAAGACTCCAAGATCCCTCTCACAGTCACTGCTCTTAAGCCTGGTTTCATCCAGTCCTTTGATTTTTTTTATTTTTTTTTTTTTGCCTAAGTGTAAGACTTTAACTTTTCTCTACACTGAATTCCATTCTGTTAGATAGGGCCCAGTGTTCATGCCTGTCAAGATCCATACTCCCAGGAACAGATGAAAAAATCATTTAAAAACTATATAATTACTTATTGAGCTAGAAGTGAGCCTGGATAGCTGAGCAGACTAAAGCATTGTAATTAACATCCAGCTGTCTGCAATTACCGTACGTTCGAATCTCACCAGGCTCAAGGTTGACTCAGCCTTCCATCCTTACTAAGGTAGGTAAATTGAGGACTCAGTTTGTGGGGGAAATAAGCTGACTTTGGATAAATATACAAAAGTATGAAGGCTATTGCTTGGCACATTGTAAGCTGCCCTGAGTCTCCGGAGAAGGGCGGCATATAAATCAAATTAAAAATAGAAGAAGAAGAAGAACAGATAAAAGAAACAATGATAGCATGGGCTAAGAATTTTGGATATACAATTGAGTTGGACAAATGGCAGCAAATATGGGAAAGAAATGACAAATTAACCATGTCCACAGCATATAAAGAAAATCAATACAAAATGTTCTATAGATGGCACATGGCAATTGAAAAATTGGCAAAAATGTTTACAGATAAATCAGCTTAAATGATGGAAATGCCATCAGATAGCAGGATCGCATTATCATATGTGGTGGACGTGTCCAGAAGCGAGGAATTACTGGATTAAAACATGGCTAGAGGAAATGATAAAACAACGTATTGATTTAAAACCTGAACTGTTCCTATTGGGCATCTTACCAGAGAAATATAGTAAAAAGAATACTTATTTGATTATGCATATTGTAACGGCAGCGAGAAATGTATTTGCACAAAATTGGAAAGCAGAGAAAATCTCCTTAGAGGGAGAAGTAATTAAGAAAATATTGGAATGTGCAGAAATGACTAGATTAACATTGGTAATTAAAGAAATGGAAGAATCGGAGTATTTTAAAGTATGGGCGCAGTTATATCACTGGTTAGAGAAGAGATATTTATAAAATTTTAGATAATTGATGAATTAATATAAACATAAGAAATTTTGGAAGAATAATGTAACAATCTAAATGAAAATATAAAGGTATGATAGAAATATATGAAAATGAAGGGGGAGGGAATAGAAGACACAAAATATGCACTCAGATGAAACACTGAATGATTATGGATGTATTGTTTGTTTGTTTAAAAGAAAATAAAAAACTTTTATAATAAAAATCTATCTGGATCTTGAGCCTATCATCTAGGATGTTGGCTATTCCTGCCCGCTTAGTATCATCTGTAAATTTGGTAAGTTCCCCTTCAAAAAGAATTTCCATGTTGCTTCTCTCTCATCTTGCTTTTTGGTCCCCTCGTCCAAAACAACTAGACACAAGGACAGTTTTTTCCTGAACACCATCACTCCGCTAAACAAATAATTCCCTCAACACTGTCAAACTATTCACTAAGTTTGCATGATTATTACTATTAGTCTTCTCATCGTTCCTATCACCCATCTCCTCCCAATTATGACTGCATAACTGTAACTTTGCTGCTTATATCCTTATGATTTATATTGTTTGTTTCCTAGTATTATTTGATTGCTTATTTGAACCCTATGACTATCATTGAGTGTTGTACCTTATGATTCTTGACTAATGTATCTTGTCTTTTTTGTACACTGAGAGCATATGCACCAAAGACAAATTCCTTGTGTGTCCAATCACACAGGGCCAATAAAGAATTCTGTTCTGTTCTGTTCTGTTCCGTTCCGTTCCGTTCTCTTCCGTTCCACTCCACTCCACTCCACTCCACTCCACTCCATTCTATTCTATTCCTATAACCGTTCATGGGAATGTTTGAGCCTCCAGGCCCCTAATCATCTTGGTTTCTCTTCTCTCCACTCTTTCTAAAGTCTCAACATCTTTTTTTATAGTGTGGTGACCAAAACTGGATGCAGTACCAAGGTCCCTCTCAACTCTGATATTCTGACCATTGCTTTTCCCTGACCCAACCGGAATTAAAGGGGGCATTTTATTTGGGAGAACCATCAAGAAATGCGGAGATTCAGACAACCACGAGCAACAGACAGGAAGTTTGAATGCAATAAAGATTTTATTGGAAGCAGAGAAAAAAAAAGAGAAGTTAATATTCCAGATATCAGTGTTACAGTAGACAAAGCAGTCTATTAAGCAGTAAGAAACAAACAAAGGTCGAAATCAACAGAAAACACACAAGCATGAAACTCAATTCCCTCCAGGGTGAGTAAAGAATCTTTGGAAAGCCCAAATACAGAAACGTCCCAGCTCTAAAGGGTTGGCATTCCCCAATTATGGTACAACTTGAAGTCCCTCGGAAAATTTAACAAATTCCATGGTTTGGGGCAGAGCTATTTTGGGGGGTAGCATTTGGGGTTCTGATCTTCCTGTGGATATTTTCAGCCGTCAAGAAGATCTGGGTTGGTTCGATGATCTGGTTTTTCTCGTAAGGTGGTCCATCCTTCATCTTCATCGCCATCCTGGGGTGTAGAAGAACATGAATGCTTAGAAACGTCGCTGAAATTGCTGTTGTTGTTGCTGTTGCTGTTGCTGCGACTTCTGGGAATAAATGCTGGCTGCACTGCTTGATGGAAGGGCTAAACTTCCACAATAAGGAAGAGGAACACAAGGGTTGCATTGCTCAATGCAGAAAGGCTGATCTGGACAATGGAGAGAAGGTCCTGGAATGCTGAGGGAGAAGGGAGGTGGCTGGATGGTCACGGTGGTGGGTGGGCAGTTGAAGGAGCAGAGATCCCATCTGGAGGCCATCTTTTTTCAAAGGAGGGATGGATCTACAGGCAAGAATCAAGAGAAGAAGGAGGGTGCAAAACTTAGTAAAATGTGAGCTACCTCAAGTCTTTATGGTCTATTTTCCAACAATTGTCTTAAGAATCTCTGATGCAGAGAACATTTTGAGCAAGGGATGAAACACAGACTGTACAGACCTTAGTAAAATCATGCTAGGAATCCATAAAAACATGGTTAGAAACAGTGGTGGGTTTCAAAAAATTTTACTACCGGTTCTGTGGATGTGGCTTGGTGGGTGAGGCGTGGCTTGGTGGGCATGAAAGGGGAAAGATACTGCAAAATCCCCATTCCCTTCCCACTCCAGAGGAAGGTTACTTCAAAATCTCCATTCCCTCCCCACCCCACTAACCTGCTCTAGGAAGGAATCAAACTCCCCCCTCTTCATTTCCCCAAATGAAATATTACTCATAAGAAAAGGGTCCCAGAAAAGCAAGGAAAAATCAAGCTGCTAGCAAAGGAACCTGCCTGAGGCTCATTCCACATTGCTGCCAGCTGCATAAAGGAAACTTTGTAAGGAGAAAACAGCTACCACTGCTTAGAGATAATAGAAGGTGGAAGTTGGAAGTTGGAAGTTCAGCTCCAGTTACAAGCAGTCAGAAAACTCATTCAAGACAGGATATTTCACAATGGAAATCACCCAAACCTTTTTAGAAACACAAAGCCCATATTGCACAAACCCCAAAACTTCAAAAACATAGAACCATATAAGAATCCATCCTCTTATCCATTTTTTTGTTCAGCTGACCCAGAAAGGAAACCCGATAGGGTTCCTCAGACCATCTCAGACTTTGATTGAATATTTACAAGTCCAAGAAGAACACTTCTCTACTCCTGAATAGCTCTAGGACAGGAGTCTCCAACCTTGGTAACTTTAGGACTGGTGGACTTCAATTCCCAGAATTCTTCAGTCAGGAATGCTGAATTCTGGGAGTTGAAGTCCACAAGTCTTCAAATTGCCAAAATTGGAGACCGCTGCTCTAGGAAACCTTGAGTTTAGGGTTCCTTCTGAGAAGCTTCCACTTGTTGGAAGGTTTTTGAGGAAATGTCCACACCCTCTTCTCTGTGAAAGCTTAACATATGTTTACTTAAACAATACTTGTTCAATTAATTAAAATATATAAATATTCATGGCACTGAAGATCTTGGATAATTCATTTCTTCTCACCCATATGCTCTCGCTGATGAAAACAGTTGGTGCAATAATACAAGACTTCCTATACTTCATAGAATCACCATTGGCAGTTATTGGAAGATGGGGTGCTACAGCTAAGAGGAACCTCTGTTGAGATAAGTTTTGAACCAGCCATCTCAAGTTTGGTACGAAAAGATGGGGAGATCTCCTTTTCGTTTTGCTGGGCTTTAACCCATCAGCAAGAAAAAATCAAGGTTTGCAGCTAAGAAATTCTAACTCCTTTCTTAAGGATCCTTTTGGCAAGAAGTAGTAAACCGCTCGGACTCCTGTGCCAAGGAAGATCAAAGCAAGATCGCCCAGCAGCATCGCACAAGTTAAAACATCTCACTGCCTTACTTACCGGGTTATGCGTTGGAAACGGCTAGGAGTGAGTTCTCTCAGTGCTAAAGGAATCTGATGTTCGACCATGAATCTCCTGTGTCTTTTATACAGTTGCAGAAGGGGTGCTGCATTTGACTTTTTCAAAGTGGTAATTAATTGCTCACCACGTTCTTTTACTCCTGGTTGTAACACTCAAGATGTTTCAGCGGTGATTTCCAATCTTTTTAAGCCTCCTTTCTCATTGTTGATGCTTCAACACATAGGTGGGGTCCCTCCAGACAGACCGTGTAGTGGGGTGAGGTGAGGTTTTCCAGACAATTATTAGACATTTGTGATTGAGATGGCTCATGGATCTCACCAGAAACAAGTCTGGAGAACATAGTTGGTGGAAGAAGGTCACAAAAGAAACATAGTACAATAGAGTTGGAAGGGACCTTGGAGGTCTTCTAGTCCAATCTCCTGCTTGAGCAGGAGACCCTATACCACTTCAGATAAATGGTTCCCAAGTCTGCTTTTGAAAGCCTCCAGTGATGTAGCCCCCACAACTCTCTGCCTTCTTTTGATCTCCATCCTTTGTAGCAATGAATTAAATTCCCATGAGGACATGGATCCTTGACTTCAAAGCCGTGTCTGCCTTCAGGCAATCCAAAGAACTTAAGAAGAGCTGAAATGAACCACGTCAAGGCCCTCCTTAATCCAACAGTTGACTTCTACCAGAGGTCAACCTTTATGGTGCTTGCAAAAAGATTACATAGAACATAGAATAGAAGATAGAATAATGAAGTTTGGAGGTCTTCTAATCCAACCACCTCCTCAAGCAGGACATCCTGTATCATTACAGATAAATGGATGTCCAGTCACTTTTTGAAAGCCTCCAGCGATGGAGGCCCCACAATTTCTGATGAAAAGCTATTCCATTGATTGCTCTCAACTTTAGGAAGTGTCTCCTTAATTCCACGTTGCTTCTCTCCTTGGTTAGTTTCCATTCGTTGTTTCTCATCTTGCTTTTTGGTCCCTTTGTTTTTGTAGGAGTCCCTCAAATAAGGAAAATCAAAAGAAAATGGCCATAAATCCCCTTTTTCAATGTTATTGTAAATGTCTCTAAGTGACGTGTTGAAAGTTGAAGATTTCCTGACATTTTGTGAAGACAGCAGAACACATTTTACTAGAGTTTTTTTTCTCTAAGTGTGAAGCATAAAAAAATATTTTCTGATGGATATTGCCAAAACTTCAAGAACCTACATGCCTATGTTTTTTTTATCATCCACAAATTTGGTAAATTCCCCTTCTATTCTACACCCAGAGCCTTGGTGGCGCAGCAGGCTAAAGTGCTGTTAAGTAGCACCAGCTGCCTGCAATTACTGCAAGTTCGAATCTCACCAGGCTCAAGGTTGACTCAGCCTTCCATCCTTCCGAGGTAGGTAAAATGAGGACCCAGATTGTGGGGACAATGAACTGACTTTGTATAAAAAGGAATACTGCTTGGGGGGGGGGGGGGCAAAAGCCCTACAAAGCAGGTAGATACAAAAGTATGAAGGCTATTGCTTTACGCATTGTAAGCCGCCCTGAGTCTCCAGAGAAGAGGGGCATATAAATCAAACTAATAAATAAATAAATATTCCCTCATCTAAGTCACTTATGAAGATATTGAAGAGTACTGGGTCTTAAATGGAACCTTGTGATACCCTACTGCTTAGTTCCCTCCATGTAGATATAGTACCATTAAGGACTCCTTGTTGAGTATGGCTTGTTACAAATTCATCTGGTGGTGATGCTGCCTATCCCACATTTTTCTAGCTTACCAAGTAGGTTGTGGTCTACTTTGTCAAATGCCTTGCTGAAGAATCCTCAGGTCATCCCAGACCAATGGGTCTTCAATGTTTGCTTGAAAGCCACCAGTGGTGTTTCTCGCCACACTTTTTGCCTTGTGGAACCAGATCTGGATGTAACACAATCAGCATAGAAGGGGAACATGATTCACATGTCCCAACTTCTTGATTAGTGAAATTTTAGTGATTTCTTATTGATATCTAGTTGTCGCACACAGGGTGCTTTTTTGCTAAAATAAGAGTTTGGATTTGTCTCTCTTCCTCCCTCTTCCATTTTTCCCTCCCTCCCTCTGTTTCTTCCTGCTCCTCTCCTTCTCTCCCTCCCTCCCTCCCTTCCTCCACCCTCCTTCTTTTATGTGTGTCCCTCTACCCATTTCACCATTGCCCAATCCAATTCAGAGGATACCATGAAACCATCAGAACAAGAAACCATGATTTTTTTTCAATGCGATTTAGCTTTTATTTGGAATGAGAAGCAAAGCATTTTTCTTTCTGCAGTTTGATTTCAGCAAGGGCTCAAAAGCCACAAAGAGTTAAACCCCCAACCAAGAAACAAAGCACAAGCTTGCAAATAAGATAAAGACATTGACTCGAGAGTCGAAGACGATGAGAACTGACATCCATAAGGGTAGTTGACCTGAAGAGCAGGCTCCTCACTGTACCCCATCCTGTCCCATCTTAATATTTGGTGCAGGGATCACAGATGGCCTGGACTCTGGGAAGGCATTTCCGAGAAGGAAGGCTGCAGGAACTGTAACAGGAGCTGTATTTGCTGTGGCTGAGTCCAGGACCGCACACCACCGGAGCACACGATACAGGACTACATGATACGGGCCTACATGATACAGGAGCACACGATACAGGATTACATGATACGGGACCACATGATAGAGGGCTACATGATACGGGACCACATGATACAGGACCACACGGTGCAGGACGACAGACCCTAGGAGCACACATGGAAGGAGCACACGCAGTGGGAGCGCAGACCACAGGAGAACAGACGGTGGGAGAACAGGGCCTGCAGGGATCAACGCAGGCATACTGTTCGGGGCAGCAGAGTGAAGTGCTGGGGATGTTCATGCTGAATGGAGGTGGCTGCAGAGTGACGGTCACAGGGGTGCAGTTGGGGTAGCACTGGTTCCATCCGTAAGACATGGTTGATGAGAAGAGGTGTGGATCTACGGGAAGACAACAGTGAGAGATAACATGACCCATACATGCATACATACATGAATGGAATTTGATTGCTTCAAATTAGCATCCTGGATTTCTCCCTGCAGGGCATCCGGGATTGCTAAACAACAAGGAGCTGTTGAGAAGCAATTGGGAATTAAAACACAAGGATGCGATTGAGCAGGAATAGCACCCAATATATTTGCATGGGATTCCTAAGAAAGTAGCATCGGGAAGACTCCAATGGAGGACTTGGTTAATTTCTGAAAATCCAGCTGAGCTGTTTTTGATACACTGTGTCCTCCTCCTCTCCATCATATGTCACTTTTCTTCCCAAATCTTAACCACATCTAGGCTCAACTCCACCAACATGAATCTTGAAGTACATCTCAGTAGCTTCCAAAACGAAGATCAAACCAGAAAGCCTTTGACCTTGGGGAAGTAATTCTCCACTAGGGTTGCCTTGACGCTAAATATTGGGGAAGAAGACATCATACATTTGTAAAATGGGTGATGTTTCTTCAACTCAAGTAGGCCTTGAATGTGTGAGGAGGAACCTGGACATCATGAAGAGAAAAGGACCACAATGAAGCAATGGTCCATTTTTCCATTTCAAGCAAATTGGTTTCAAATGGTCATCTTTTAAAGATCTCTTGTTCTGGCACACAAGACAACTGATTAACCAAGGATAGACCTCAAGAACAAGAGTCAAGATGACATTTCAGGGAAAAGTTGGCTGAAGGACTTCAGCTCAATTAAAAAAATCTCTCTGTAAAACTTACCAGTTTCTGTAGAGAAGTGGATTGAGTTGGAATGTCTGGAAGTTGGATGCTATTTCTCCCAAATCCCAAGGTTTTTATACAATTCTTTAGTGATTTTAAGAGCGGTTGTGCTTTTAATTAATTGTAGCCATTTTTCCCAGTGTCACACCTATGTTTTTCCAAGGAATGATTTTTTGCTCCTTGCAACTGTCTGTCCTTAAGCTTCCTTTTTCCCAAACTTGTCTGGAATGTTCCCAAAACAATTTTTGGGAGTTAAAAAAAAAGTCAGACTCAAAAATGGCTAAAATAATATTGCTATCCGGTTGTGGATGGATTTTCAGTTGTGGAGTATAATTTTCTGATATTTACTTGGAATAACAACCTGTGTGGGGTGCAATTTAATTGTGATGTTCGGCGGAAAAGAGTTACAAAATTCACGTGTTCATGACACAATCTTCAGATTTCCTAAATTTTTCATCCTGGAGCTGTAAAAAGTGGGTCAGAACTAATCTGAATCTCTTGATGGGATACCTGGCTAAGTAAAATTCCTGCCCTGTTCAAATAGAAACCCTTTACTTTCCAAGTTTAAATGCTTATAATTCCGTATTTCTATTGTTAAATGATCATTAGAAAAAAGCATTTAAAGGTAGGAAGTTCGTTTGCTAATCTTCTCTCATGGAATTTCCAGAAACAAGAAGAGAAAAGATTCAAAGTGGTCTTATTACATTTTTTTTCATAATCAGTGTTTTAAAATGTTCCTTTTCTTAAAAAAAAATCCAATTGACAGTTTTGTTAAAGTAACTTTATTAATTCAATCCATTCATTCATTGAATCAGTTCGAGTCCTAATTTACTGAGAATATTTAACACATTTCTTATTATTTAAATAATGACTGCTTTGTTTAAGTCACATTGGTTTGGAAGGCCAACTCTGCGGCCAATTAATTGAAAAAAAAATATGGGCATGTATGTTCTTGAAGTTTTGGTAATATCCATCAGGAAGCATTTTTTAATACTTCACATTTAGAGAAAAAAAACTCTAAGTGTGAAGTGAATTCTGCTGAGTTCACAAAATGCAGGAAATGGATGGAAACTAACCAAGGAGAGAAGCAACCTTGAACTAAGGAGAAAATTCCAACTGTTGAGAGCAATCAATGGAATGGCTTTAATTCAGAAATTGTGGGGCCTCCATCACTGGAGGCTTTCAAAAAGTGACTGGACATCCATTTATCTATTATGGTACAGGGTCTCCTACTCGAGCAGGGGGTTGGACTAGAAGACCTCCAAGGTCCCTTCCAACTCTATTATTCTATCTTCTATTCTATGTTCTATGTAATCTATTTGCAAGCACCATAAAGTTCTCTGATAGAAGCCAACTGTTGGATTAAGAAGGGCCTTGACTTGGTTCATCTGAGTTCTTCTTAAATTCTTTGGATTGTCTGAAGGCAGACATGGCTTTGAAGTCAAGGATCCATGTCCTTTAATTCATTGATACAAAGAATGGAGATCAAAAGAAGACAGAGAGTTGTGGGGGCTACATCACTGGAAGCTTTCAAAAGCAGACTGGAGAACCATTTATCTATTATGGCATAGGGTCTCCTGCTCGAGCAGGGGGTTGGACTAGAAGACCTCCAAGGTCCCTTCCAACTCTATTGTACTATGTTTCTTTTGTGACCATCTTCTACCAACTATGTTCTCCAGACTTGTTTCTGGTGAGATCCATGTGCCATCTCAATCACAAATGTCTAATAGTTGTCTGGAAAACCTCACCCCACCTCACTGTCTGTCTAGAGGGACCCCACCTATGGGTTGAAGCATCAACAATGAGGAAGGAGGCTTAAGAAGAGTGAAATCACCGCTGAAACATCTTGAGTGTTACAACTAGGAGTAAAAGAACATGGTGAGCAATTAATTAGCACCTTGAAAAAGTCAAATGCAGCACCCCTTCTGCAACTGTATAAAAGACACAGGAGATTCACGGTCGAACATCAGATTCCTTCAGCACTGAGAGAACTCACTCCTAGCCGTTTCCACCACATAACCCGGTAAGTAAGGCAGTGAGATGTTTTAACTTGTGTGATGCTGCTGGGCGATCTTGCTTTGATCTTCCTTGGTACAAGAGTCTGAGCTGTTCACTACTTCTTGAAAAAAGGATCCTTAAGAAAGGAGTTAGAATTTCTTAGCTTCAAACCTTGATTTTTTTCTTGCTGATGGGTTAAAGCCCAGCAAAACGAAAAGGAGATCTCCCCATCTCTTCGTACCAAACTTGAGATGGCTGGTTCAAAGCTTATCTCAACAGAGGTTCCTCTTAGCTTTAGCACCCAACCTGTCAATATCTGCCAGAGGTGATTTTATGAGGTCTAGGAAGTCTTGTATTATTGCACAAACTGTTTTCATCAGAGAGAGCATAAGGGGGAGAAGAAATGAATTATCCAAGATCTTCAGTGCCATGAATATTTATATATTTTAATTAATTAAACAAGTATTGTTTAAGTAAACATATGTTAAGCTGTCATAGGGAAGAGGGTGTGGACTTTTCCTCAAAAACCCTTCCAACAAGTGGAAGCTTCTCAGAGGGAGATCCAAACTCAAGGATTTGCTAGAGCAGGGTTCTCCAACTTCAACAACTTGAAGACTTATGGACTTGAGCTTCCCAAATTAAGCACTGCTGGCTGAAGAATTCTGGGAATTGAAGTCCACCAGTCCTAAAGTTACCAAGGTTAGTGACTCCTTCCCAGAGCTATTCAGGAGTAGAGTTGTCTTCTTCTTGGACTTGTGAATATTCAAGCAAAGTCTGAGATGGCCTGAGGAACCCTATCTGGACAGGAAATTGAAACAGAAGATCTTAAAGGTCCCTTCCAAACATGTTTTTATGGATTCCTACCATGACTTTACTAAGGTCTGTACAGTCTGTGTTTCATCCTTTGCTCAAAATGTTCTCTGCATCAGAGATTCTTAAAACAATTGATAGAATGTTACTAAGCTTTGCACCCTTCTTCTCTTGATTCTTGCCTGTAGATCCACCCGCTCCTTTGAACAAAGATGGCCTCCAGATGGGATACCTGCTCCTTCAACTGCCCACCCACCACCGTGACCATCCAGCCACCTCCCTTCTCCCTCTGCATTCCAGGACCTTCTCTCCATTGTCCAGACCAGCCTCTCTGCATTGAGCAATGCAACCCTTGTGTTCCTCTTCCTTATCGTGGAAGTTTAGCCCTCCCATCAAGCAGTGCAACCAGCATTCAATCCCAGAGATCCCAGCAACAGCAACAGCAACAACAACAGCAATTTCAGCGACGTTTCTAAGCATTGATGTTCTTCTACACCCCAGGATGACGATGAAGGCTGGACCACCTTACGAGAAAAACCAGATGACCGAACCAACCCAGATCTTCTTAATGGCTGAAAATATCCACAGGACGATCAGAACCCCAAATGCTACCCTCCAAAATTGCTCTGCCCCACACCATGGAATTTGTTAAATTTTCCGAGGGACTTCAAGTTGTACCATAATTGGGGAATGCCAACCCTTTAAAGCTGGGACGTTTCTGTATTTGGGCTTTCCAAAGATTCTTCACTCACCCTGGAGGGAATTGAGTTTCATGCTTGTGTGTTTTCTGTTGAATTCGACCTTTGTTTGTTTCTTACTGCTTAGTAGACTGCTTTGTCTACTGTAACATTGACATCTGGAATATTAGTTTCTCTTTTTTCTCTCTCCTTCCAATAAAATCTTTATTGCATTCAAACTTCGTGTCTGTTGCTCGTGGTTGTCTGAATCTCCCCATTTCTTGATGGTTCTCCCAAATAAAATGCCCCCTTTAATTCAGGTTGGGTCAGTGAAAAACAACGGTCAGAATAACCGAGTTGGTAGGGACCTTGGATGTTAGTCCAACTCTCTGTTCAAGCAGGAAACCTTATATCATTTCAGACAAATGGAGGTCCCATTTCTTCTTGAAAGCCTCCAGTGATGGAGAAGGAAGGAACGAGGGAAGGAAGGAAGGAAGGCAGAATAACAGAATAACAGAACTGGAAGGGATCTTGGAGGTCTCCTAGTCCAGGCCTTGCTCAATCAGGAAACCTTATACCATTTCAGACAAATGGAGGTCCAGTCTCTTTTTGAAAATCTTCAGTGATGAAGAAGGAGGGAGGGAGGGAGGGAGGGAGGGAGGGAGGGAGGGAGGGAAGGAAGGAAGGAAGGAAGGAAGGAAGGAAGGAAGGAAGGAAGGAAGGAAGGACAGCAGAATAACAGAATTGGGGAGGATCTTGATACTGCATCCAGTTTTGGTCTCCACTCTATTAAAAATGATGTTGAAACTCTGGAAAGAGTGCAGAGAAGAGGAACCAAGATGATAAGGGGACCGGAGGCTAAAACATACAAAGAACGGTTGCGGGAACTGGACCTGGATAGTCTAGTGAAGAGATTGTATCCCTCACTGTTTACTTCCCTCCATGTAGACATAGTACCATTAAGGATTACTCATTGAGTAGTCCTTAATGGTACTTGGTTTATCAACCAGTTACAAATATTAAGTATTTAAACTTGGAAAATAAAAAGTTTCTACTTGAACAGGGCAGAAATTTTACTTAGCCATCAAGAGCGACAAATTAGTGCTGACCAATTTTTTACAGCTTCAAAAGGAAAAAAAAAATTAGGAAGCCTGAAGATTGTCTCATGAACATGTAACTCCTTTCCGTCGAACATCACAATTAAATTGTTTCTCATCTTGCCTTTTGGTGCTTTGGAAAATCAAAATGTTTTTGTAGGAGCCCCTCAAATAAGGAAAATCAAAAGAAAATGGCCATAAATCCCCTTTTTCAATATTGTTGCAAATGTCTCTAAGTGAACTGTTGTAAGTTGAAGATTTCCTGATATTTTGTGAAAACAGCAGAATTCACTTCACTAGAGTTTTTTCTCTAAGTGTGAAGCATAAAAAAATATTTTCTGATGGATATTGCCAAAACTTCAAGAACATACATGTCCATATTTTTTTTTTATCATCCACAAATTTGGTAAATTCCCCTTCTATTCTATATCCAGAGCTTTGGTGGTGCAGCAGACTAAAGTGCTGTTAAGTAGCACCAGCTGCCTGCCATTACTGCAAGTTCGAATCTCACCAGGCTCAAGGTTGACTCAGCCTTCCTTCCTTTCTAAGGTAGGTAAATTGAGGACCAAGTTTGTGGGGGCAATAAGCTGACTTTGTATAAAAAAGAACACCCCTTTTGGGGGCGGGGGAGAAAGCCCTACTAAGCGGGTATATACAAAGTATGAAGGCTATTGCTTAATGCATTGTAAGCCACCCTGAGTCTCCGGAGAAGGGCGGCATATAAATCGAATCAATCAATAAATAAATAAATATTCCCTCATCTAAGTCATTTATGAAGATATTGAAGAGTACTGGATCTTAAATGGAACCTTGTGATACCCCACTGCTTAGTTCCCTCCATGTAGATATAGTCCCATTAAGGACTCCTTGTTGAGTATGGCTTGTTACAAATTATTCTGGTGGTGATGCTGTCTACCCCACATTTTTCTAGCTTACCAAGTAGGTTGTGGTCTACTTTGTCAAATGCCTTGCTGAAGAATCCTCAGGTCATCCCAGACCAATGGGTCTTCAATCTTTGCTCGAAAGCCACCAGTGGTGTTTCTCGCCACTCTTTTTGCCTTGTGGAACAAGATCTGGATGTAATCCAGTCAGCATAGAAGGGGAACATGATTCATATGTCCCAACTACTTGATTAGTGAAATTTTAGTGATTACTTATTGATAATCTTATACTTATTGACAGTGGCTGTTCCAACAATTCTCCGATCGTGTATAGTTTTTATAATTTTAATGGTTGTTATTGTGGATTTTAATCTTATTTTAATTATATTTATTGTGATTTGTATTGGTGACTGTTTTATGTAAGCCGCCCTGAGTCCTCAGGGAAAATGGTGGCATATAAATCACAAAAATAAATAAATAAATAAATATCTAGTTGTCACACACAGAATGCTTTTTTGCTAAAACAAGAGTTGCTCCCACCCTCCCTCCCTCTCTCTATCTCATCTTGCCTCTCTCCCTCCCTCCCTTCATCCCTCCCTCCCGCTTTCCCTCCCTTCCTCACTCTTCCCTCCCTCCCTCCTTCGTTCTTTTCTCTGTGCCCCTCTACCCATTTCACCATTGCCCAATTCAATTCAGACGAAAGTTAATGCCACGAATCCATCAGAACAAGAAACCATGTTTTTTTTTCAATGCAATTTAGATTTTATTTGGAATGAGAAGCAAAGCAAGATGAAGACATTGACTCGAGAGACGAAGACGATGACAACTGACATCCGTAAGGGTAGTTGACCTGAAGAGCAGGCTCCTCATTGTACCCCGTCCTGTCCCATCTTAGTATTTGGTGCAAGGATCACAGATGGCCTGGACTCTGGGAAGGCATTTCCGAGAAGGAAGGCTGCAGGAACTGTAACAGGAGCTACTTCTCCTGCGGCTGAGTCCTGGACCGCACATCACCGGAGCACACGGTACAGGACTACATGATACGGGCCTACATGATACAGGACCATGTGAAATGGGACCACATGATACGGGACCACATGATACAGGACCACATGATATGGGACCATATGATCCAGAGCTACATGATTTGGGCCTACATGATACAGGAACACATGATGCGGGGCCACATGATACTGGACCATATGATACAGGGCTACATGATACGGGCCTATATGATACGGGACCACATGATACGGGACCGCACAGTGCAGGACGACAGATCTTAGGAGCACACATGGAAGGAGCACACACAGTGGGAGTGCAGACCACAGGAGAAGAGACGGTGGGAGAGCAGGGCCTGCAGAGATCAACGCAGGCATATTGGTCATGGCAGCTGGGGTTGTTCATGCTGAATGGAGGTTGCTCCAGAGTAACGGTCACAGGGATGCAGTTGGGGTAACACTGGTTCCATCCATAAGACATGGTTGATGAGAAGAGGTGTGGATCTACGGGAAGGCAACAGTGGGTAGATCTGAGAGATAACATCATACATACATACATACATACATACATACATACATACATACATCATACATACATTGAATTCTGGATTTCTACCTGCAGGGCATCTGGGATTGCTAAACAACAAAGAGCTGTTGAGAAGCAGTTGGGAATTAAAACACAAGGATGCGATTGAGCAGGGATAGCATCCAATATATTTGCATGGGATTCCTAAGAAAGTAGCATCGGGAAGACTCCAATGGAGGACTTGGTTAATTTCTGAAAATCCTCCAGAGCTGTTTTTGCTGCAACTGTCTCCTCCTCCTCTCCATCATATGTCACTTTTGTTCCTGAACCTGAACTACATCTAGGCTCCACTCAACCAACATGGCTCAAGAAGGACATCTCAGCATCTTCCAAAACAGGGATCAAACTAGAAAGTTTTTGACCTTGGGGAAGTAATTCTCCACCAGGGTTGCCTTGATGCTAAATATTGGGGAAGAGGACATCATGCATTTGCAATATGGATGATGTTCGTTCAAGTCATGTTGGCCTTGAATGTATCAGGAGGAACCTCATTCTTTTGAGGAGAAAAGGACCACAATGAAGAGTGGTCCTTTTCAAGCATTTCTCCATTTCAAGCAAATCGGTTTCAAATGGTTACCCTTGTCATTTTTTTAAAGATCTCTGGGTCTGGCACTCAAGAACCAGATTGGTCTTGAAGCTGACAACCGATTAACCAAGGATAGACCTCAAGAACAAGAGTCAAGATGACATTTCAGGGAAAAGTTGGTCGAAGGACTTCAGCCCAATTAAAAAATCTCTCTGTAAAACTTACCAGTTTCTGTAGAGAAGTGGATTCAGTTGGAGTGTCTGGATGTTGGATGCTATTTCTCCCAAATCCCAAGGTTTTTATACAATTGTTTAGTGATTTTAAGAGCGGTTGTGCTTTTAATTAATTGCAGTTGTTTTTCCCAGTGTCAAACCTATGTTTTTCCAAGGAATGATTTTTGTTCCTTGCAACTGTCTATCCTTATGCCTCCTTTTTCCCAAACTTCTCTGGAATGTTCCCAAAACAATTTTGGGGTGTTAAAAAAAAAGTCAGACTCAAAAGTGGCTAAAATAATATTGCTATCCGGTTGTGGATGGATTTTCAGTTGTGGAGTATAATTTTCTGATATTTACTTGGAATAACAACCCGTGTGGGGTGCAATTTAATTGTGATGTTTGACAGAAAGGAGTTACAAAATTCACGTGTTCATGAGACAATCTTCAGACTTTCCAGATTTTTCATCTTGTAGCCATAAAATGTGGGTCAGCCCTAATTTTAAACCCTTTAATGGGATACCTGGCTAAGTAAAATTCCTTCCCTTTTCAAAATGAAACTCTTTTCTTTCCAAATTTAAATGCTTATATTTCCGTATTGCAGATTGTTAAATGATCCTTAGGAGAAAAAAAAAACATTTAAAGTTAGTTCGTTTTCTAATCTTCCTGCAAGGAATTTCCAGAAACAAGAAGATAAAAGTTCGAAACTGGTCTTATCACATTTTTTTCATAATCAGAATGTTCCTTTTCTTTAAAAAACAAAGTCCAGTTTTGACAGTTTTGTTAAAGTAACTTAATTAATTCAATCCATTCATTCGTTGAATCAGATCGATTCCTAATTTACTGGGAATATTTAACACATTCCTTATTACTTAAATAATGACTGCTTTGTTTAAGTCACATTGGTTTGGAAGGCCAACCATTCAGCCAATTTTTTTAAAAAAAAATATGGACATATATGTTCTTGACATTTTGGCAATATCCCTCAGGGAAAAAATTCCGGTATTTCTGGGTTTGATCTGAGATAGTTCTGAAAATGAGGAAAAAGGTTAATTCTACATTGTTCAGAAAATACAGGAAATCTTCAACTTACAGCACTTCATTTAGGGACAGTTACAACAACATTGAAAAAAGCGATTTCTGGACATTTTTCAAGCTTACAACTGTCCTCATAGTCACATGATCAAAATTCAGACCCTTGGCAACGGATTCATATTTATAATGGTCGCCGTGGGGGGGGGGGGGTGTCTTTGAAACTTTTCTCTTCTTGTTTCTGGAAATTCCATGAGAGAAGATTAGAAAATGAACTTCGTACCTTTAAATGCTTTTTTCTAATGATCATTTAAACAATAGAAATACGGAATTATAAGCATTTAAACTTGGAAAGTAAAGGGATTCTATTTGAACAGGGCAGGAATTTTACTTAGCCAGGTATCCCATCAAGAGATTCAAATTAGTTCTGACCCACTTTTTACGGCTCCACGATGACAAATTTAGGAAGTCTGAAGATTGTCTCATGAACACGTGAATTTTGTAACTCCTTTCTGTCGAACATCACAATTAAATTGCACCCCACACAGGTTGTTATTCCAAGTAAATATCAGAAAATTATATTCCACATCTGAAAAATCCATCCACAACTGGATAGCAATATTATTTTAGCCGTTTTTGAGTCTGACTTTTTTTTAACAACCAAAAAATAATTTTGGGAACATTCCAGACAAGTTTGGGAAAAAGGAGGCATAAGGACAGACAGTTGCAAGGAACAAAAAATCATTCCTTGGAAAAACATAGGTGTGACACTGGGAAAAATGGCTACAATTAATTAAAAGCACAATAGCTCTTAGAATCACTGGAAGAATTTTATAAAAACCTTGGGATTTGGGAGAAATAGCATCCAGCATCCAGACACTCCAACTGAATCCACTTCTCTACAGAAACTGGTAAGTTTTACAGAGAGATTTTTTAAATTAGGCTGAAGTCCTTCAGGCAACTTTTCCCTGAAATGTCATCTTGATTTTTGTTCTTGAGATCTATCCTTGATTAATCGATTGTCAGCTTCAAGATCAACCTGGTTCTTGAGTGCCAGACCCAGAGATCCAAAATAAAAATAAAAATAAAAAATGACAAGAGTAACCATTTGAAACCGATTTGCTTGAAATGGAGAAATGGACCCTTGCTTCATTGTGGTCCTTTTCTCCTCAAAACTACCAGGTTCCTCCTCATACATTCAAGGCCTATTCTTTAATTGGGCTGAAGTCCTTCAGCCAACTTTTCCCTGCAATGTCATCTTGACTCTTGTTCTTGAGGTCTATCCTTGGTTAATCAGTTGTCTTGCTTGCCAGAACAAGAGATCTTTAAAAGATGACCATTTGAAACCAATTTGCTTGAAATGGAAAAATGGACCATTGCTTCATTGTGGTCCTTTTCTCTTCATGATGTCCAGGTCCCTCCTTACACATTTTAAGGCCTACTTGACTTGAAGGAACACCACCCATTTTATAAATGAATGATATCCTCTTCCCCAATATTTAGCATCAAGGCAACCCTAGTGGAGAATTACTTCCCCAAGGTCAAAGGCTTTCTGGTTTGATCCTCGTTTTGGAAGCTACTGAGATGTCCTTCATGAGCCATGTTGGTGGAGTGGAGCCTAGATGTGGTTTGGGGTGAGGTTCAGGCTTAGCTACTTTCTTAGGAATTCCATGCAAATATATTGGGTGCTATCGCTACTCAATCACATCCTTGTATTTTAATTCCCAACTGCTTCCTAACAGCTCATCGTTGTTCAGCAATCCCAGATGCCCTGGAGTAGACATCCAGAATTCCTTTCATGTATGCATGTATGTATGTGTGATGTTATCTGTCACTGTTGTCTTCCTGTAGATCCACACCTCTTCTCATCAACCATGTCTTACGGATGGAACCAGTGCTACCCCAACTGCACCCCTGTGACCGTCACTCTGCAGCCACCTCCATTCCGCATGAACATCCCCAGCACTTCGCTCTACTGCCCCGAGCAGTATGCCTGCGTTGATCCCTGCAGGCCCTGTTCTCCCACCGTCTGTTCTCCTGTGGTCTGCGCTCCCACTGCGTGTGCTCCTTCCATGTGTGCTCCTAGGGTCTGTCGTCCTGCACCGTGTGGTCCTGCACTGTGTGGTCCCACACCGTGTGATCCTGCACCATGTAGTCCCACACCATGTGGTCCTGTATCATGTGCTCCAGTGATGTGCGGTCCAGGACTCAGCCACAGGAGAAGTAGCTCCTGTTACAGTTCCTGCAGCCCTTCTTCTTGGAAATGCCATCCCAGAGTCCAGACCATCTGTGATCCTTGCACCGAATACTAAGACAGAATGGGGTACAGTGAGCAGCCTGCTCTTCAGGTCAACTACTCTGACAGATGTCAGTTCTCATCGTCTTCGTCTCTCGAGTCAACGTCTTTATCTTTTTTGCAAGCTTGTGCTTTGTTTCTTGGTTGGGGGTTTAACTCTTTGTGGCCTCTGAGCCCTTCTGTACGTGCTGAAATCCATGTGCAGAAAGAAAAATATATGCTTTGCTTCTCATTGCAAATAAAACCCAGATGGCATTGAAAAAAAAGTCATAGTTTATTGTTCTGATGGTTTCATGGTATTAACTTTCCTCTGAATTGAATTGGGCAATGGTGAAATGGGTAGAGGGGCACACAGAAAAGAGGAAGAGAGGGAGGAAGATAGAAAGGGAGGGAGGGAGGGAAGAGGAAGGAGTGGAGGCAGAAATGGAGGGAGAGAGGGAGGGAAGGAAGGAAGGAGGAGGAAGGGAGAGAAGGAGGGAGGGAATGAGGGATGAAGGGAGGGAGGGAAGGAAGAAGGAGGAAGGGAAAGAGGGAGGGAGGGAATGAAGGATGAAGGAAAGGAGGGTGGGAAATCCAACATCTTATTTTAGAAAAAAACACTTTGTGTGTGACAACTAAATATCAACAAGTAATCACTGAAATTTCACTAATCAAGTAGTTGAGCCATGTGATTCATGTTCCTCTTCTACGCTGACTGGTCAGACTGGATTATGTCCAGAACTGGTTGCCGCAATAGAAGAAGGATGGTGAGGAACATCACTGGTGACTTTCAAGCAAAGGTTGAAGAATCACTGGTCTGGGATGACTTGAGGATTCTTGGCCCTGAGCAGGACATCAAGACCTCCATGATCCTCCACTGCTGACCTTAACTCCATAGGGTCTTCCAAAATTTGGAAATGGACAATTGAAGACTGAAAAATATCCCTCCTATTTATACCTGGCACAAAACTTGTAAGACCTCAAGGTCTTGTACCATTTTTTGTGTATCCAATGGGGCGATCCCAGTGTCTTCATTAAACCACACTGGAGGAAAACATAGCTTTACGTGGTATGTGTCCATCCTTGTTTCGTTTTAGATCTACAGATGTCCACATACAGAAACACAAGTGACACATAACAGTATAACAGACCTGAAGGTCTTCTAATCCAGCCCTCTGCTCAGGCAAGAGACCCTATACCCGTGATGGCGGACCTCTGGCACGCGTCCCAGAGGTGGTACGCAGCGCCCTCTCTGATGGTACATGAGCCGTCACCCCAGTTCAGCTCCACTGCGCATGCGTGCGTGCCCCCCACTAGCCAGCTGGTCTTTGGGTCTCTGCCACGCATGTGGGGGCGGGGCACATGTGGGGGTGGGGTGCATGCGGGGGACCCGCACACACATGTGCAGGGGCCATGTACGCGTTGCATTTTGGGGGTTATTTTGGGGGTTATTTGTGCACACGTGTGCACACTTTGGGCACTCGGTTCAGAAAAGGTTAGCCATCACTGCCCTATACTATTTCAGACAAATGATTGTCCAATCTCTTCTTAAAAACTCCCAGTGTTGGAGCATTTACAACTTCCGGAGGCAAGTTGTTCCACTGATTAATTGTTCTGTCCATAAATTTCTCCTTAGTTCTAGGTTGTTTTTCTACTTGATGAGTTTCCACCCGTTGCTTCTTGTCCCACCCTCAGGTGCTTTGGAGAATAACTTGGCTCCCTCTTCGTTGTGGCAGCCCCTGAGATATTGGAAGACTGGTGTGATGTCATGCCCTGGTCCTTCTTTTTATTAAACTAGACATTCCCAATTCCTGCAACTGTTCTTTGTATGTTTCAGTCTCCAGCCCCCTCCCTAATCATCTTTGTTGCTCTTCTCTGCACTCTTTCCAGTGTCTCAACATCTTTTTCGTATTGTGGAAATCAAAACAGTTTACATATTTATCTTATTTATTTAGTCAATTTATATAGTCACCTGTTTGATACATGACTCAGTGCAGCTGTCAAATCAAACAACAATAAACTATCACAACATAGAACAATCCTCTGACTGCAAGCCATGAAGAAGTCCAATAGTTAAAAGCCCTTCCTTTCAAAATAAATGGAAGCTTCAGTTCTTCGTTAGTCCAGAGGAGACCACCAATTAAAAGGAGAAACAATACGGAATGAACAAAGGGGTGCTCCAGACTGATTTAAATTTGTCTTGGTTTCTGAAGAGTCCGTGCCAGATGAGCATCCCTTTCAATAGGTCCCATGGATCAAGAAAATTACATTCTTGGAAACCACTGATTTTTTCTTCAAGATTACACCTATCTGGCTTTGTACCTCCTTCTTCTCCATGTCTTCTTCCTCTTCCTCCTAGTTAGGTCCCAGAAATCTATCTTCCAAAATCAGTGTCCTGTTCCTTCTATTCAGACCATTTAGCACTGACCATTCAACAAGTCTAACTTTTTTCTAACTATGTCTGGAAATGCTGGACCCCCATCTTTTGAACTTTGGGTCAACCCAAAATGGTTAATTTGCTCACTTTATTCATGTTCTGGTCTATGTTATTTCTGGGACTGACTTCTAAAATTGTGACCAGGATTGGTCATTTGTGAAGATTTGGGGCAGGCTGTTGAGGATGACTTTTCGTTGTAACTGAGTTTGAGCACTTCGGTTGATTGTCCAAGACCTGAAGTTCTCCGTTGAGGGCCTTCAATTCTGCAAGTGATTTTCCAATAAAATCTGCCTTTTCTGTTGGGGAAAGAAAGGTGTGGAATTGAGACCACCTGGAGACCCATCTGTGATGGGGCTTGGGGTAACAGACATTCGGGGACAAGGAACTACAAAAGGCGACATCTTATCTTGGTTTCTCTTCAGCTCTTCTTACCCCACCTTTTGCCTTCAAGCCGTAGTGATTAACGTCTGGCTGCCTCATCCTACCTTTAACAGGTGGCAACACATTTACACATGTTGTGGAATTACTGTAATTACCCTGACACATTTTCTGCATGGAGATGTTTATTCAGTAGAAGAAACAATGTTATCCCTCAAGGCTCCGTTTCCTGTCCGGGAAATCAGCCGCGGTGGTGATAGAGTCCAGTTTAGACACATAGGGCACACATGGGAAACACCCGAGACTAGAATTTGCATTATTAGTTCAGGAAGATGGGAGGCCCACGATTAATTGTCCCTTTACGGGGATTTTCATTTATAATGACTGGCTGGGATTCTGGGGGCAGTTTCAGACATGCTTTCTGGTCTGGCTGGACCAATTATCTAGCTGTACATCGTGAAACTCTTCGTGAATATTTGGTTGATTCACGGTTATTTCAGTAGCCTGGATAATCCACCCAGACACATCTAGGTATTCTCACCCTAATTCCATAACACCACATTGCTATTGTAATGGAATTTTTGGGGGGGAAGGGCTGAATAAAATAACCAATACAATTACATTGATTCTTCTTGGAAACTACAGGCCTTTCTTCAAGATTACACCAATCTGGCTTTGCACCTCCTTCTTCTCCATGTATTCTTCCTCTTCCTCCTAGTTAGGTCCCAGAAATCTATCTTCCAAAATCAAATTCCTGTTCTTTGTACTCTGACCACCAGCACTGACCACCGACCCATCTAACTTTTTTCTAACTATGCCTAGAAACACTGGGGTCAAAGTCGAGATCTCCTGAACTTTGGGTTAACCCAAAATAGTTAATTTGTTCATTTTATTCTCATTCTGCTCTATGTTATTTTCTTGGACCAACTTCCAAAATTGTGACCAGGATTGTCACTGTGGAATATTATCAGAATGTAGGCAGAGAGAAGACTGTTTTATGGAGTCAGAAGGCATAGAAACATTAACAAGAATAGATGTGTTCTGGATGGAGAAGACTCACATTGTCATCTACGGTCATACTGAGTGAAACTCAAGTAAGAAGACAATATTGAATTTCCCTCTATGAGATATTTCCAGACATTGTCACTTTATCCACTGGGG
Organism: Masticophis lateralis; assembly: GCA_030761175.1. Taxonomy (NCBI): domain Eukaryota; kingdom Metazoa; phylum Chordata; class Lepidosauria; order Squamata; family Colubridae; genus Masticophis; species Masticophis lateralis. Next base: position 11,709,190 of record JAUDYJ010000017.1, on the reverse strand, counting down.
GAGGGGGTCCCCCAAATTGATTGATGGCCTGACCCAGCCTAGCTCCCATCTTGTTTCTCCACTATTTGGTAAACAGAATAGAAAAGAACGACAGAATTGGAAGGGAGCTTAGAGGTCTTCTAATCCAACCCCCTGCTTAGGCAGGAAACCCTACACCACTTCAGACAAATGGTTATCTAACATCTTCTTAAAAACTTCCAGTGTTGGAGCATTCACAACTTCTGGAGGCAAGTTGTTCCACTGATTAATTGTTCTCACTATCAGGAAATTTCTCCTTAGTTCTAGGCTGCTCTTTTCCTTGATTAGTTTCCACCCATTGCTTCTTGTTCTATCCTTGGTGCTTTGAAGTATAGCTTGACTCCCTCTTCTTTGTGGCAGCCCCTGAGATATTGGAAGACTGCTCTCCTGTCTCCCCTGGTCCTTCTTTTCATTCAGCTAGACATCCCCAGTTCCTGCAACCGTTCTTCCTATGTTTTAGTCCCCTAGTCCTCTTTGTTGCTCTTCTCTGCACTCTTTCTAGAGTCTCTATATTATTTTTACATTGTGGCAACCAAAACTGGATGCCGTATTCCAAGTGTGGCCTTACCAAGGCATTATAAAGTGGTATTAACACTTCACATGATCTTGATTCTCTCCCTCTGTTGACGCAGCCTAGAACTGTGTTGGCTTGAGGAAAATCTCTCCACTCTTGATGTGAGGAACCTCAACAGAATGTGTCTCCAATTCTGCTGACCCTAAAGTTTCATCATCAAACTTGGTTATGAATGACCCAAAGCCAAGGTTTGAAAGACATGGTCCGTCATGGTCTTGACACTCAAAGGGCTCCACCTATGGATGAAGCACCAAGAATGCAGAACGAGGTGTCATGTTTTGAAAGTGAGTGATAGAAACAGGAAAATGACAATGAGCAATTCATTAGAATCCTGGAAACTTGAGGCATCACCCGTTCTGCCTCCATATAAAAAGTCCAGCAGATGCCGAAGTCCAACATCAGATTCGTTCAGCAGAGAAGAACTCAACTTGAGCTGCATTCACCACTGAATCTTGTAAGTTCTACCTTTTCTGCTGGGAAAAGGATCTGCTGGGGATCCTTTGAAAAACTTGATCTTATGGGCCAGAGAGAATTATTTGTTGCAAATTCTGTTGGCTGGTTGTGGCTATCTTATCCAATTTATTGCACCATTTGTGTGTGAGAGTATTGAACCTTCTGGAAAGGTCAATAATGTGTTGAGGTTTTTCATTATTTGAGAAGTTCTCCAAATTCTGGATGATGGGTCTTCATCAATGTATCATTTTCAATAATGATGGTGTTAAAAATGAGGTTCTTTGGCATCCAACTCCATTGCCAAGGTCCTTCTCTATGCTTTAAATTCCTCATTCAACAATTGCGTGAATAGACCAGGAAAAAATAAGGAACTGACTTCTATTAACTCTTCTCTCTCTATATTTTTTGTAGATCCACCAACCCAATCCAACCAAGATGGCATCCAGATGCGACCTCTGCTCTTTCAGCTGCCCTCCCACCTCTGTGACCATCCAACCACCCCCGTTCACCATCACCGTTCCAGGACCGTCTCTCTTCTGCCCCGACCAACCGCTCTGCATTGAACAATTCAACCCTTGCGTTCCACAATGTGGAGTCTCAAGCTACAACAGACCCCGCCCGCTCATTTTGGCCAACACTTCTACTCAGAAAACGGTGACCAAATTCTAGAAGGGCTGTAGAACTTGAAAGATGTTCTACAGCATTGAAATTATGCTCCATGGGATGAAGATGACAAAGAACTGAGGACTTGAGACATCCAGATCTTATAGCCCCCCCAAAAAAATCTATTTATGAACTGTACCCTTGACCTTTTCAAATCAACCCTCTCCATGGACACCTTTTCAGAGCCTCTGTTAGGTTTCTCCAACGGGGAAGAACTTACAGAAGAGGAGACCAGACCAGAAGCCTCATTATTCAGTCATCTGCTATAAGAAGACACTTCATCCTTCCTGTTTGAATCCCATCTTCAACTGTGGGAATCTTCCTTTCTCGGCCATGTTCGCTCTTGCAATCCCAATCCAGCTCCTGTAATAACCCCAGCTATATATTGTCTGTCTCTCTAAATAAAACTCTTTTCTGCATTGAAGTCCTTGGTTTCCTGGTGTGTTCATGTCATTCCCCATTAACAACAACAACAACAAAAATCTTGGAATATTGATAAAATTGATTTCTCTCTTCCTTAACAGTCAATGGAGTCAAGGGTCAGGGAGGGGGTGATATCCCTATGTAGAGATTAAAGGATGTAGGGCAGCAAGACCAGTCTTCTTCTTCTTTGTGTGTGGGGGAATTCAACTATGGTTGAAATGACAGCTAAAGAGAACACAAATTGTATGGTAGCCCTAAGGAATTAATTTTGAAAGTTTGAAGCTTTCCACAGACCGAAGGGTCACAAAGAGCAAAGATCAAAAGCTCTTAATAAAGCTGGAACTTGAACTAAGAAATGGTCTGAACATTTCACAACGGACAAACTTTGATGGACAAGCAACGCTTCCATTTCGGTGGATGGTTGTGAGAGATCAAAGAGAGAGAGAGGAGACCTTGGTCCTCTCTGAGCTTGACTGGTTGCTTGCAATCCAAGGTGGATGGAGTGAGGGAGACATGGAGGAATGCAGGGAGGAAAGGATGGTGGAAGGGAGGAACAGGTGGAAGGATGGAGGGAAGGTTGTTTGTTTACAAAAATTTCATTACTCAACTGGGTAACACCAAACAACGTATCAATCAATACTCAAATAAATAAATAGTGAGTGTGAGGTTTGTTCTATGTTTGTATACATTTGCCCTGCTGGTGTTCATCAGCGTTTATGTGTTTTTTCTCCTTGGCATTTCCTTGATTGGGTTATTGTTTGCTGCTTGACTGTTTGTCTGGTGTTAATCCCTGCTTCTCTGGATGTTGGCTGCTGAGAGAGGTTGCATTCTGGTCTTTCTCTTTCCTTATTAGCCTTTTTAAAAGTAATGTTCATGACAGCCCTTGTATGGATGGGCGCAAATCCTGTCTTCATTCCTCTTAAACAATGACTGACCTTAAACAATATATTTTCCCAATTGAAATGCACACCCAGACCGGGGGTGAAATCCAGCAGGTTCTGACAGGTTCTGGAGAACCGGTAGCGGAAATTTTGAGAAGTTTGGAGAACTGGCAAATACCACTGCTGGCTGGCTCCAGAGTGGGAAGGGAATGGAGATTTTGCAGTATCCTTCCCCTGCCATGCCTACCAAGCCACACCATGCCCACCAAGCCATGCCCACAGAACCGGTAGTAAAAAAAAATTGGATTTCACCACTGGCCCAGACAGAAAATAACCAATGTCAGCAGCTAAAAAAAATTCAGGTTTTATTGTAAAGGTAAAGGTAAAGGTAAAGATAAAGGTAAAGGTTCCTCTCGCACATATGTGCTAGTCATTCCCAACTCTAGGGGGCGGTGTTCATCTCCATTTTAAAGCCAATTTTTCTACTTGCATTTTTTACGTGCTTTCGAACTGCTAGGGTGTGTCATTGATCACATTCGTCAACAGAGCAATTTCGCGGGTTGTAGAGATCACTCCCCTCCAGCCGCTGTGGGTAATCCCAGGAGACAGCCTCAACAGAGATATGTCTGGAATGCGCTTTTGTTTTTGGCTGCCGTGCTGCTTCGTCAGTTTCCCATCCCCCTTGACTATGGCAACTCGAGAGCATGCTAGGGATGCTTTGTGAGTTGACCCTCCCCCCCAAATCACCCCCCAAATAATTTAGCTTATTTGTTCCCTATGACTATCATTAAGTGTTGTACCTTATGATTCTTGATGAATGTGTCTTTTCTTTTATGTACACTGAGAGCGTATGCACCAAGACAAATTCCTTGTGTGTACAATCACACTTGGCCAATAAAGAATTCTATTCAATTCTATTAGATGCTTTCACTCCAGTTCCTCCTCTGAATGTTTAACACAATTGATGGAGGAGATGACCAGGCTGAGGCTGAGGGAGGGAGGGGACCAACGTGTCATAAGTCACGAGTCCCTGCATGCCCATAAGTCTTTAGACTCATTTGAAGTGCCCGAATCTTCTGATTTCCCCAGCGCTTGACAATTTCTTAAGTATCCTGACCAAATGGTTTATTTGTCCTCCTCCAATGAACTGTCAACATGGTTGTAATTTGTGTGTCACCCAAGTTGTTTCAAGAATGAGATCACACTTTGTAACGGCCCTTCCTCACTTGCTCATCCAGTTCTGTTTTGTTCTCCCCATAGGTGGGAACTGTCTGTCTTGGAACTATTATGGGGTAAGTGTTTTTTCTAGAGCTGAGTCAAAACACCAGGATTGGCTCCGGATTGGCTAACAAATTAGCTGACATTTCTTTGTCATTATATTAATGCTTTGGTGGAATAGGAAAACCATTCATTTGAAAGGAAAAAACATATATTCATTCATTCATTCATTCATTCATTCATTCAATTTCCATAGATACCCATCTCAATCAATGGCTCTGGGTGACTCACAATTTTCATTGTGACTATTTTCATTTATTCCACATAATAAAATCTACTTATTTTGCCTTATTCCCCTTTCTTATCATTTTTTCCCTATTCTTTTTCTCTTAAGTTCGGAATTTGTCTTGGTTTTATACCATTGAAAATTCCTTAATAAAAACTATACATCAGTTACAAAAAAATCATTGTTTACTGATCAGTGATCTTAATGATAAGGATTGATTGATGGAAATGAACTTTTTCTAAGCCTTCCTTTCACGGGGCACTGATTTCTCTTAAACCTGCGTAGAATCGGCAAAATAAATTATTATTAATTGATTTATCATTATTCCTTGGAAGACAAGATAAACCCACCCTGTTGTCTTTATATCTTATCATTGAGCAACATTTTTAATTGTATTAAATTGCATCAGATTAAGTTATATTGTATTACTCAATTAAGTTGTATTTTATTAAATTGTATTAAGCTGCATTGCTTAATACAATATACAACAAAGTATATTATATTAAATTCTATTGCATTAAATTGTATTGCATTAATCCATAATATATTAAATTCTTATTGATATTAAATGAAGGGATGTGGTGGCTCAGCGGCTAAGACGCTGAGCTTGTTGATCGAAAGGTTGGCAGTTCAGCGGTTCGAATCCCTAGGGACGCATAATGGGGTGAGCTCCTGTTACTTGTCCCAGCTTCTGCCAATCTAGCAGTTCGAAAGCACATAAAAAAATGCAAGTAGAAAAAATAAGGACCACTTTTGGTGGGAAGGGAACAGCGTTCCGTGCGCCTTTGGTGTTGAGTCATGCCAGCCACATGACCACGGAGACGTTTTTGGACAGCGCTGGCTCTTCAGCTTTGAAATGGAGATGAGCACGGCCCCCTAGAGTCAGGAACAACTAGCACATATGTGTGAGGGGAACCTTTACCTTTACCTTACCTTTATATTAAATTTGATTGTGTTAAGTTGAATTGTATTAAACTGAATCGTATCACATTGCATTAATAAAATTGTACTATATCAAATTCCATTTGTTAAATTGAATTGCAATCAAAATGCATTGTATTAAGTTGTATTGCATTAAATTCTACTGAATCAACCTGTAGCGTATTAATTTCTATTGCATTGTGTTGAATCCTATTGTATTAAGTTGTATTGTACTACACTGTATTGAATAAACTTGCATTGCATTAAATTCAATTGTATTAAATTCCAAGATATTAAACTCTTTGTAACCAACCCTGCTTATTTTTTTTTATTTATTTATTTATTTTTGAGATCAGCCAAGGGTATAGTTATACGCATTATTCATTTGCAAGCTTGATGAAAAGTGACTTCTGTTGGGTGATTAAAATGCACACCCTTCCTCACAACTTGTGTTCTTTTTCTATGGAATCAGCAAGAAACCGGTGCCAGAAAATTGGGGATCAGCCCAATGTGACCCAGAAATCTTCAGCAGCTGGCAGGAAAAGCGAACCTCACCTAAAGACCAAGAAAAACATAGGCAGAACACATCAGTTGCAGAACCAACCAGGGTGTTCCACAAAGCTTACTCAGTTAATTAGAACTTCTTAAAAAATCGAATTAATCATCCTATTTCTGCGGGAGAAATTGTATAAATACCCAGGAAAATCTCAGAGTTCTATCACTTGATTGAGATCCTCCAACTGAATCTTCCTTCTCGTTGCAGAATCAGGTAAGTTGAGCTGAGATGCTTCTACCGACCTTTAGAAATTCTTCCCCGACTTCTCTTTTTATATTTGTGAGTTGTTGGAAAAGATTAGAAAGGTTCTCTTTCTCTCTTGTTTGGTCCACGTTTCTAATTTCTTAGCTTCAGTTTCTCTTTGAGCATCTACTGAACCTCCGTAAATATTTGAGCAGCTTAAGTTGAAGGAGAAGGCTCAGTTACAACTTTTGGAAAACCCATGAGGGACATCTTAACCTGCGGGTGGTGAATTGTGAGAATCCTATAGACTTCAGTGAGGAAAAGAGCTGTTGGGTTGAGTAAAAGCTGGCCTTTCAAATATGGTTCTCCGTCCATGATCACATAGGCTGAACATGTCTTATGAATCCAGATACTCCTGCCTTGAGCAGGGGGTGGAAGTAGAAGACCTCAAGGTCCTTTCCAGCATGTCTTCTTGTGTCAAAGGTTCAAAAGGGGCTGGGAATTAGAAATTGAAGACTAAGAGATTTTGAGTTGGTCAACCCTTCCATTCAACAGCTAAATGGTAGAAACTGTGAGAGTGATCTTGGAGTCCTAGTGGACAACCATTTAAATAGGAGCCAGACGTGTGTAGCAGCTGCCAAAAAAGCCAACACAGTTCTAGGCTGCATCAACAGAGGGATAGAATCAAGATCACATGAAGTGTTAATACCACTTTATAAGGCCTTGGTAAGGCCATACTTGGAATACTGCATTCAGTTTTGGTCACCACGAGGTAAAAAAAGATGTGGAGACTCTAGAAAGAGTGCAGAGAAGAGCAACAAAGATGATTAGGGGACTGGAGGCTAAAACATATGAAAAAACTGTTGCAGGAACTGGGTATATCTAGTTTAATGAAAAGAAGGACTAGGGGAGACATGACAGCAGTCTTCCAATATCTCAGGGGCTGCCACAAAGAAGAGGGAGTCAAGCTATTCTCCAAAGCACAAAGGTAGAACAAGAAACAAGAAGCAAACCACTTGACTCCAGAAGTTGTGAATGCTCCAACACTGGAAGTTTTTAAGAAGATATTGGATAAGCATTTCTCTGAAGTGGTGTAGGGTTTCCTGCCTAAGCAGGGGGTTGGACTAGAAGACCTCCAAGGTTCCTTACAACTCTGTTATTCTATTCTAACATCTACTTTCCTTCCTCGTTGTTCCTTTAGATCCACACCAACTCATCTACCATGTCTTGCGAAAAGATGTCATGCTATTCCAGCTGCCCTCCAGTGACCGTGACTGTCCAGCCACCACCTTTCACCCTGAGCATCCCAGGCCCGTCTCTCTACTGCCCCGACCAACCTCTTTGCATTGACCAATGCAACCCTTGCGTTCTTCCACCACCCTGTCCTTCCATCCCCCGTAGAAGCTACGCCAGCTCCGTTGTTTCTTCTCCTGCCCTTCCTCAGAAGTCTCTGCCCAGGAGTCAGAGTGAATGGAGCTCCGTTAGCCAGAGGTTCTAAGATCAACAGGTCACCCTTCATGCCACGGAGATGAAGAAACGGGAGAAGTCAAGATTTTCTGAGGGATTCCATTGGTAGACATGGACTCTAGAAATATCCTGAAATGCCTAGGAAGCTTTGTTTGACAGACCAATCTTTTCCAACACCCAAGATTTGGGGATATATTCTTAGTAGCAGAATGTGTCCACAATGTAATCTCTATTGATGTTGATAAATCAAGAACGTAACCTGCGCTCCTCGGTAGCTACACAATCTCACTTGTTTCTCGTTGAAGTTGCATACTTACTGCTTTTAGATGTCCTTCATCCTTCATCAATGTTATCTCTCTGTGTGCAGTTGAAACATTCCCTTGCATTGCCTCTTCTTTTAAAATAAACTATCTATTGCAACCAAACCAACAGTTTCTTGTTGTGATTATATTGTTATGATTATGATATTGTTATGTTCGTTGGCTACTTTTTTTTTCTTGGTCAGTGAAGAAGTCACAATTCTAGAGAATAGAAATATGGCCTTGCTAAAAAGAGATTGAATCTTTGGGGACTTCTAAGGTTCCATCTTTCCCTGTTCTAGCTATATACAATTACTTCTTCAAAAGTCAACAAGGATTGAGACTTGACATAGATTAATATAGATTAACAGAGTCGGAAGGGATCTTGTAGGTCATATAGCCCAACCACCCCTCCACCCAAGCAGGAGACCCTACACCATCCCTGACAAATGGCAGTCCAATCTCCTCTTAAAAGCCTCCAGTGATGAAGCTCCCATAACTTCTGAAGGCAACTTCTGTTCCATGGGTTGATTGTTCTCACTGTCAGAAAACTTCTCCTTATTTCCAGGTTGAATCTCTCCTTGTTCAGTTTACATCCATTATTCCTTGTCTGGCCTTCGGGTGCTTTGGAAAATAGCTTGACCTCCTTCCTCCTCTCTGGGGCAGCCCCTCAAATATTGGAAGATGCTATCCTGTCTCCCCTGGTCCTTCTCTTCATTAGACTAGCCATGCCCAGTTCCTGCAACCATTCATCATATGTTTTGGTCTCCAGTCCCCTAATCCTCTTGGTTGCTCTTCTCTGCATTCTTTCTAGAGTCTCAACTTGGTTTCCATTGTTTCTTCTCAGTTCACCAGAGCTACCAGAGAAGGACTTCTCCAGGTCTCTTCCATCAAACAATGTCCTCGAGTTGGCCCTGGTTGGCCTGGAAGGTCTTCTCAGTGCCCTAGTAAATACCAACCCACCCCCACCCCCAGAAATTTACATGGGCCTAAACCCCTTAGCCTTCCACAAGGTCTTGAAGATGTTCCTCTTAAGAATCACGATTTCTCCTGGTCCCATTCCACCTCTACCAGGATATACTGTATGAAGAGGATCAATTTCATCAGAAATACAAATATCAGAATACTTGAGTTGATGTGATAAAGCTTTGATTGATCCCAAGGCTTGAATGCAGTGAACAGAACTGATGAAGTGATTGGATTCCATAAGTATAATCAACCTGAATCTTTGCAGATCCTCTCAGTTTCTGGCCATGGAATCCAAATTAAATCCAATCCAATTTGTTTATGCAGATAATCTAACTTAGTCCCTATTAATGGCTGTACATATATAGTCAATTCATAAATTACTTATCCTATAGACATGAAAGATTTAGGGCCAAGAGTTCTTACACAGACATCATCTTAGAAAAAAGATAAGGGAATATCTCTTTGAAGTTGCTGCATTTCAGAAATGTATAAGGGCGTGTGCCTCCTTAATCCATGTGTCCACCAAGCAAATAAGAGAAAATTTTAAAAAGAGTTAAAGGCGAATAAAATAAAATGGATGCCTCATTTTCAAGGATTAACAGGTATGCCCATCCAATTCATCAATAACCAAGGCCCTCTTGGGCTGAACAATCCTGAATCAATTTGTACACCGATTATTTTTATCTGATTACCGATGAGCTAAAAACAGCCAATGTTGGCATTTGTGTGATGTCCAGTTCCATTGGTGACACTACGCAATGAAATTCGTGTGTGTGTGTGTGTGTGTGTGACACACTTTGGTTGTCACTTCACAAAGTCATAACAAGATACTTTGTGAAGTCCCGGCCAGAAAAGAATGCTGCAAAAAAAGCTTTAAAAAATGAAAAGTTGGGTGCAAACATCAAGTAGAAGACATGGGTTTGTCAACAGGCGTTTGGCTGTGATCAAACACCTTGCAAAACATTCATTATAATGTTAACAGAGGTTAGCAGATTAAGAGAGTTGGAAGGGACCTTGGAGGTCATCTAGTCCAACCCCCCACCCAAGCAGGAGACCCTACACCATTTCTGACAGGTGGCAGTCCAGTCTCTTCTTGAAAGCATCCAGTGATGAAGCTCCCACAACATCCGAAGGCAACTTCTGTTCCGTGGGTTGATTGTTCTCACTGTCAGAAAATTTCTCCTTATTTCTAGGTTGAATCTCTCCTTGATCAATTTCCATCAGGGATGGGCTGCTGGAGGTTCACAGGAGTTCGGGAGAACCTCTAGCTAAGATTCTGTGCAGTTCGGAGAATCCCCAATCCCACTTCTGGCTGGCCCCGCCCACCCTGCCCTGCCCCTCCCAGGAGTCCCCAGGTGACCTGTTTTGGATGCAGGTTAGTGCCGGGCATGCATGGAGGCTCAGGAAGGGAGAAAAATGGACCTACTCGAAGTTTGTGAAGGCTGGAAACAGGCCCGTTTCCGGCCTCCAGAGGGCTTCCAGAGCCTGGGGAGGCTGTTTTCACCCTTCCAGAGGCTCAAGAAAAGAGTCCGGAGCCCGGGGAGGACAAAAATGCCCCCCCTCCATGGTGCAAAAGGCCCACCATGACCATGCCCACCCAGCAACTGAGCAGAAAACCCATTGCTAAAATTTTTGAAGCCCACCCCTCATCTCCATCCATTATTCCTTGTCTGGCCTTCAGGGGCTTTGGAGAATAGCTTGACCCCCTTCCTCCTTTCTGTGGCAGCCTCTCAAATATTGGAAGATGCTATCCTGTCTCCCCTGGTCCTTCTCTTTATTCGACTAGCCATGCCCGGTTCCTGCAACTGTTCTTCATATGTTTTAATCTCCAGTCCCCTCATCATTCTCTGCATTCTTTCTAAAGTCTCAACATCTTTTTTTATAGTGTGGTAACCAAAACGGGATGTAGGTGTGGTCTTATAGTGTTTGTATTCAGAAGAGGACACAGAAGCAACAGGAAAACCAAGGGATTATTGCAAAGAAGATTTTATTTTGGAATGAAACCAAAATTAATTAAGTATAAAACAAGAAGACACTTTCTGATGTCCTCAATGAAACACACGTACATAAAATCATGAAGGTTTCTTTTAATATGTAGAAAATGCCACCGTAACTCTGGCATACTAAAGTTACTAATCATACTCAACATTACTTCTACACAACGAAGGAGTCCATCATCTTGAATTCCCTTCCCATCCTTCTTCTTCTGCATCTTCTCCAAGACCCAGATCTTGGCTTCAACACCGTCGACAAGGGAAACATCCGCTTCTCTGACTCCTGGACATGGACTTCTGAGACACCACACTGGAAGTACTGAAATTAGAGGCTGCGCTGCTACAAAGGGAGTCCTCGTAGTGTGGTGTTGGGACACAATGGTTGTGTTGCTCAGTGCACAAGGACTGCTGAGGGCAATGAAGAGCTGGGCCGGTTAGGTTCATGGCGAATGGTAGTGGCTGGACAGTCACAACCACGAAAGGGCAGCTGGTATAACAATAGCTCCATCCAGAAGTCATCTTGGATTGTGGTGAAGCTAAATGGTAGCCAGAGAGATCAAGAAAAGAGAAGCTTCACAAAGGAAGGCACAGATCTCCATGTTTTAAAACATCAACTAAATCCAAGTGCTTGATTTATCTACTGCATACCTATCCAGTTCAAAATGAAAAAGGTCTTCTAAAGTCACAAGAGAAGCCTAAGATTGAAAATCAAGCTTGCCAGATGTTCCATCTTTTCTATCCTGCTCTACGGAGTAGAGAGTTGGCCTCTGGCAGAAAAGCATTTGAAATATGGATTCAGTCAGCTGTTACATATAAGCTGGGTTGACAAAATCAGAAATGAGGAGGGGATAAGCCATCTCGGAAAGCCAAGGGAAATCATCAAAGCCATTAAAAAGCGAAAGTTAGAATATTTTGGACCTGTGATGCGACACCCAGAAAAAACCGGCATCCTTCACTTAATCCTCCAGGGAAAGATCGAAGGCAAACGAGGTCCAGGGAGAAGAAGAACATTGTGGCTTCAAAACCTAAGGGACTGGTTTGGAAAAAAACCTCAGCAGAACTTTTTCATGCGGCTGTTGAGAAAAATAGGATTGCCAACATGATCGCCAATGTCCCAATGATGGATATGGCACAAGAAGAAGATACTTATCCAGAAGTTTCTTTGATCAACATTAAACTTTCTTCTACATAATTGCCCATTCCACATCATAATCTAACTGTTGAGTGAAACTTTATCCCTGAACATCTACGAAGATTCTCCATCATCCAAGTCATGGTTGCCCCGGAGGTGGTTTTCGAGCTGGATTTTCTTGGGTTTTTCTTTGAAAACATTTCACTTCTTATCCAGAAGAAATTGCTTGGATGAGAAGCAAAATGTTCCAAAGGGGGGGGGGGAAACCCCAAGAAAGTTCAGTTGCCTAAGTTTTGGTGCCAGGAAGAACCCTTGCAGAATTTAATGTTCTGTGCAAAACTTACCAGCTCCTGCCTCAAGAAAAAACCCAACTGGTGTACTGTGATGTAGGAGAAAGAGTCCATGAAATCCTCTCCGGTCCTTTTATAGCTTTCATGAAGGTGATGTTGGTTATTTTTTGAACCCCAAGTCTCTAATTAGTTACTGTACTTATATATCATCCCTCTCCATGTAACACCCGAGTTGTTTTAAGGCTGACTTCACTCTTTGAAGCCATCCATTCCAATTTGCTTGTTTATCCATCCACCCCATAGGTGGGGTCAACCAACTGGAACCTATTCTAATTGAGCTCTTCTCCACGTGGAAATGAGTCAAAACCGGAATTCTGTCCATTTGCCAAACAGAGCCCTTCCAGTGGTGTTTTAAGGAGATGTCCTGCAAAAATCCGCTGTTGATAGGACACAAGGAAGAACGGTGTCACATTCTTGAGAGACATATGTCCTGGAATATTACAGGAATCAAAGAGGAGACTGAGCGATCGTTTTATGAGTCAGCATCTACTTGGCCTGCAAATGAGATCAATTTCAATGTCCTTCCAGTATCTTCAATCAATCAGAATAGAGATGAAAAGGGCCTTGGAGGCAGCAGTGGGATTCAACCGGTGGCTAAATTGCTGGCTGGCCCCACCCCTCTCTGCCCTACCCCTTCTAGGAGTCCCCATGCCCCCCATTTTGGCTCCCAGGTAAGTGCAGTGAGGCCTCCTAGGCCTAAAACAGGGCGTGGAGTGGAAGCGCCCCCCCCCACCCTATTTTAGGCCTAGGAGGTATCAGGAAGGCTTCAATCTCTCTGGAATGTCTGAACCAGTGCTGAACAGGGACTATATGAATGGGCTTTTCTAGAATCCTAAGATTATATCTCACTTCCAGATTCACTTCTGGAAGACAGAAGCATCCGATGCCAGCAAGGTTGGAAGATGGATTCATATCAGTGGCGAAATGTACAATTTGTTACTACTGGTTCTGTGGGCATGGCTTGGTGGTGTTGGGGATAATGTGACTGGGTGGGTGTGCCCAACTTTTTTTTTTTTACACTTTTAAAAGCATTTTTTCTACAACTTCTTCGGCCGAAACGGTTGTTAAAAAAAAATGCTTTTAAAAGCCTCTGATGATCAGGCAGCTCAGCTGGGATCGTCAGAGGCTTTTAAAAGCATTTTTTTTTCCTACAACCTCTTCGGCTGAAAAAATGCTTTTAAAACACCCTGACGATCCCAGCTGAGCTGCACGACCATCAGAGACTGGTTTTTTTTTTTTACTTTTAAAAGCATTTTTTTGGCCAAAGAGGTTTTTTTTTTTTTTAGTTAGATTTATATGCCGCCCTTCTCCAGAGACTCAGGGCAGCTTACAATGCGTTAAGCAATAGCCTTCATACTTTTGTATATTTTAATAACAGCCTCTGATGATCACGCAGCTCAGCTGGGCATGGGGAGCGGGGCGCAGGGATTTTTGCTACTGGTTTTCTGAACCACCCACCGCCATCACTACCAGATCCCACAATCCAGTCCAAAGCGGGAGCATTTCACCCTGATTCATATGTGTTACACCAAACACTGGATTGACGAGATCTTTGACCTGAGCCCCTAAAGGGCTTTTCCAAACCAGGGGGAAGGGGGAAATCAACTAAGGAAGCTCAACACGATCAAAGGAAGAAAAGAAAAAAACCAAGACCTTCATCCATGCAGCCAAGCTCAAGTCAACAATGCAGCCCAAAAAAAAAAAGCTCCCAAAGATGACCTCCTTTTTTTCCCAAAGTTCTTTTAGAAGCTCATTTGACTCATCCTCACAACAACAACAGTAAGAATATTGTGGAATTTTGGGATCTTGTAGTAATTTTAAGGCTGTTCCCACCTCTGGAAGGAGACGCCGTAGAATTACAAAGGAGGCGATGAGGTGCCCTTCAACCCACAGTGAAATCATACCTTGGCAAAACAGAGGAGGGACCTAAAGAAACATCGTATTAACAGTTTATCAAAACTCTCTGGGATGGCTTGGTATAAAAACCCAGAGTTCGCAGAGAAAAAAAATCAGATTGTCTTGACAAGCTCAAGTTGAGAACTTTCCACTGTCGGTAAGTTACTGTAAGATGTTTCAAGCTTTGAAAAGTCTTGCAGTTATCTTCATTTTTCTCCTAACCTTTTTTTTTCTACATTAAATCATTTAAGGTCTTGCATTTATGGGAAGATAGAATAAAAAGATGTTGAGACTCTTGAAAGAATGCAGAGAAGAGCAACCAGGAGGATTAGGGGACCGGAGGCTAAAACATATAATGAACGGTTGCAGGAATTGGGGATGTCTAGTTTAATGAAAAGAAGGACCAGGGGAGACACGATAGCAGGGTTTCAATATTTGAGGGGTTGCCATGGAGAGGAGGAAGGGGGTCAAGCTATTTTCCAAAGCACCCGAAGGCCAGACAAGGAATAATGGATAGAAACTGAAGAAGGAGAGATTCAACCTGGAAATAAGGAGGAATTTTCTGACAGTGAGAGCAATCAACCCCATGGAGCAGAAGTTGCCTTCAGAAGTTGTGGGAGCTTCATCACTGGAGGCTTTCAAGAGGAGACTAGACTGCCATCTGTCAAAAATGGTGGAGGGTCTCCTGCTTGGGGGCGGGGGGGCAGGTTTAGACTAGATGGCCTACAAGGTCCCTTCCAACTCTGTTAATCTGTTAATCTGATATCCCCTTGTTGTTTCTCTAAATCAGACAATTGCCCAAGTGCTTTAGAAAGAGGAGGAAATGTAGTTTTGGTGACATTCTACCAATGTCATGGTAGCATGGTGAAATGGTGGCAGGAATTGGATACATCTAGTTTAAGGAAGAGAAGGACTAGAGAGACATGATAGCACTGTTCCAATATCTAAGGAGCTGCCACAAAGAAGAGGGAGGGTCTCCTCCAGGGACATTGGAGGTCTTCTAGTCCAACTCCTTGCTCAAGCAGGAGACCCTATACCCTTCTGGACAAATGGTTGTCCAATCTCTTCTTTAAAAACGTCCAATGTTGGAGCATTGACAACTTCTTGTGGCAAGCTGTTCCACTGATCCATTGTTCTCACTGTCGGGAAATTTCTCCTCAGTTCTAGATTGCTTCTCTTCTTGATTAGTTTCCATCCGTTGCTTCTTGTTCTGCCTTCAGATGCTTTTGAGAATAGGTTGAACCCCTTTGGCACCCTGTGATGTATTTAGTTACATCCTCGCCATTTCCTAAGTTACTACAAAGCTATGGCATTCCACCATGCAGAGATTTATTTCATTGACAGTCTCCAATGTGTGTCCTCTTCTTCCTAATAGGTTTCTTTAGCTCCTCATCCCTCAGTCCAACAAAGATGGCTTCCGGATGGAACTGCTACACCAGCTGTCCACCCATGATGGTGACCATACAACCACCACTCTACACCTTGAGCATCCCTGGGCCTACTCTCTACTGTGCTGACCAATCAGTTTGCGTCGAGCAATGCAACCCTTGTGCTGCCATTCCATCCAGCGGGATTGTCAACCACGGAGGGCATGGCATGCTGCCTGCCCATGCAGCATCGGATTTCAGCTGCTCAAGTTCGAAGTCCCTGGAAAGTGACTACTACTTTTAAACTCAAGAGTGTCTTTATATCCTCAAGGATGACCTAAATGGTCTTCAAAGCCCTCCAAGATTTGACTGTGATTTCTAGAAATGCATGTCCAAACTTTGTTTCCATGCTTTCATTGCTCATTGAGGTCCAGATCTTCTCCCTTCATCGTGGAACCAAACAGAGATGGAACTCCATGCGCCATGTCCTTCAAACTACTTCCTGAGATTGTTTTTGTCTTCCATTAACGTTCTGAAGCAACGGTCTTCTTCTACAACTCCAATTTGAGGGGTTTCAGAAGAAAATAGGTGGACAGTCCATCCATATTAATGGGAGACCAGATCTTCACATCCGATTTTCTCCTTCCTGAAAGCGCTTGTACACTTTAGGAAGATGGTTAAGTCCAACCTTAAATGACCTCTAATGGAATTGCTTTTCCTTATCGTGATATGTGCTGCTGGGAAATTTTACGTTCTGACTCAGACATTATGTACATAATTTTGTGTTGGTGTAGGGTTTTCCAGGCCAGCATTACCTAAGTTCTCCCCCCGCCCAAAAAAAGAATTCACATTGCTTCTTCAACTAAATAAACTCTTATTGCATCAAACTTTGGTTTCCTGGCATTGAAATGTTTTCTCCTAAAAATTGACATTCAGCACGGGCTTTCCCCATTTGAACCAGAGTTGGTATTCAGCTGGTTCAGGCTGGTTCACTCAAACTGGTAGCGGAAATCATGAGTGGGCCTGCCCATGCACCCTGGCTCTATGCCACTCTACTGTGTTTCCCCAAAAATAAGACTGGTTCTTATATTAATTTTTGCTCCAAAAGACATATTAGGTCTTATTTTCTGGTTAGATCTTATTTGGGGGGAAATACGGTACTAAATGCTTCCATCCGGCTGACAATTTTAACTGGGGCTTATTTTGGGGGGTAGGGCTTATATTACGAGCATCCTGAAAAATTATGCTAGGGCTTAATTTCCAGTTGGGTCTTATTTTCGGGGAAACAGGTTATTTAGGCACGTTTTTGGGCGCATGCAAATCAGGTTCATGTGTGCACAAAGTGAGCATGGGCACACGTGGCGAACTGGCAGTAACATAATGTGAAACCCACCGCTGGGATGAACATAAACATAATCTTGCTAAATCACAAAGGCAACCTGTGTCATGTACCCAACTCTGTCTCCACATGTATCTCAAATTCTTAAAAGGTCCATGTGTGGAAGACCAGCCTTGGCAAAGATTTGTTTTTAAGGTCAAAGGGCAACATTTCTAAGAGGTGAAGTTGTATGTCAGTGTTGTGGTCTGCCAGCAGCCTGAGGAGCTGGTAGCAGAGTCGGACAATGAGGAGGCTGGGGAGGACCATGGACCAGTCCTGGAGTCAGGGAAAGGCCTGGATGAGGGCTGTGCGTCGGAGGCAGAGATGGGGCCAGGGCCATCTGGGAGTAATGCACAGACTCTAGAGCCTCCAGAGGCAGACAGCAGAGAGGCAGAGGAACAGGAGGAGCCTGTTCCTAGTCCACGCATGTGAAGAGCTGCCAGAAGGCAAGAGCAGCTAAAGCAAACAGGACGACTCAGGAGTAAGGCCAGGAGATGATTGGCCCCTCCCGGAAGGCTTAAAAGAGCAGCAATGGCTCTTGGGATCTTTGTAGGAAAGCAACATTGCTACATTTGTTTCTTGTCAGCTACATTTGTTCTCTTGCTTCTGCCCTTTTGCCAAGAAAAGCCTCTGGCAGGATGCCAAAGAAGACAAAAGTTGGTGATAAGGCCGAAGGATTTTTTTATGGGAATTTGTTCATTTGGAAGAATTTGGACTAAGCTGAGAATGAAATAATTCTCAGCTGTTCTAATAAAATACGTTTGTTTAGGAGTAATTGTGTCTGGTAATAACTACTTGGGCCTAGGTCACAACAGTTAGGGATAGGTGGCTCTTTGGGGAGGGTAGCAGACTTGTTTGTTTTCCCTGAAATGCCCCCCACGAGTGGTACGAATATTAGTGCTAGATGTTTCTGAAAGAGGAGGTTCTACCAAGGCCAATTGTCTTTGAGAAAGTTCTGAAGACAAGCCTCATCAGCGAAGAACGATCTCAAACAATGTTCTAAAAAGACCACAAGGAGGCAGCAGGCGGCCAGGAAAAAGACACCATCTGTTGACAACAACACAAAGTTAGTTTTCTTGACTGTAAAATTAAAAATGGGATTCAAGATCGTGGAATCCTGGTTTACAGAAAACCGTCGTAATTTCTTCCTGCTCTGTAAGAACAGCTGCATGGAAATAAACCTTGACCGCTCTTTCACTCTTTCAAAATGCTGCTCAAATGAAAGTTTCCAGGGAAATGACAGACAGATTTAAGGCGTGTCAAAGGCAAACGTGCATTTTGTTGCTTAAAATACATTTCAGGATTTCACGTCTTTTTCGGAGGGTCAGAAGTTGGCAACCTCACTCAAATATGGTTTTCTTAACCCAAGGCTGGGTTTATACACTAGGGATTGAACCGCTGAACTGCCGACCTTTCGATCGACAAGCTCAGCATCTTAGCCACTGAGCCACTGCGTCCCTCCAAACATTGTCACACAAAATCCCACCAACATGGCATCTTTCTAGCTTCCAAATGAGTTTGGGCAAAGCATCCTCAATAGATGATTGTTCTATTTATTTGGGAAGGAAGAAAACCATCATTGATGGCTTCCAGGAGCGGTAGTGTGCTTCCCCCAACCTCCAATGTTACATGCACAGCAGAATGTGATTACACAACAGAGATACCTGCACACCGTAACATCATGATATGAATACCACCATTATGCAAAATCCTGGGTCTGATGCAAGTAGGTAAGTCCCAGTATTTTCCTGATGATTTCATTAAGACAGGTGTACTCTCCCCCCCCCCATCCTACAGACACTCCAGTTTTCCAGGGGAATGCCCACATAGTCTGACACAATTCTGTTGTGTATTCCATCAGTGTTGTGAGGTTATGGCAACCAATGTTGGCAAAAAGATAAGCAATCTGGTTGTAGAAGATGGTGTGGTTGCCTTCTACAGGTTCACATATCAAATCAATCCTGGTTTTGGGTTGTTGTTTTTTTTAAATCTCCCTTGATTCAGAAAGATGTGGTAAGAAAAGGTGATGTGGGCGGCCAGAGAAACCACAAAATTATCCTCTGAGAAAACCAGGGGTGGAGCATGAAGGAAGTCACCAAGTCAGCAGATCCAGTGCCAGGTTCTCCCAACCTGAAACTTTCCAGAGATGTGGAACCACGAAGTCTACTTCCCAGGGGTTGGGATGCTTCTTGGGGGCAAGGAGAAGCCTTAGGATCCCACCTCTGTCGAAGAGAAGAATCCAGATTCAAGCATCCCAGACAGGTCATAGTTTAGACCTTACTTGGTCATATCCAGAGGTGGGATTCAAAAAATTTAGCAACTGGTTCTTTGCCCGGTTGCTGGGTGGGCGTGGCCATGGGGGGCATGGCCTACTTAGCCTCCTACACCATGGTAGGGGTGGTGGTGTTCACCTTCCCCAGGCTCCAGAGGCTTTCCTCAAGCCTTCAGGAAGGTGAAAATGGCCTCCCCTGGACTTCGGACACCCTCCGGAGGCCGAAAATGGGCCTGTTTCTAGACTTCTGGACCTTCTGGGAGGCCTCCCACAGCCTCCATGTAGGCCCTGCAATTACATGGCATCCAAAACAGGCTGCGTGGAGACTTCTGGGAGGGGTGGGGCAGGGTAGGCGGGGCCAGCCAATCCTTGCAACTCAGCGAACTGGATGTACAATTAGCATCCAGCTCTCCCGAACTGGTCTGAACCATCTAAATCCCACCCCTGATCACATCCAATGAGTGGGAGACCACAACCTCTCTGGGTCCCTGGTTCTACTTTCTGACTTCTACAATTCCAACTTGCAATCAGAATCCATCTTCCTATGAATAGAGCCATTTATGGACTAGAGGAGACATAGGATTTACCATGGCTGTGCAAAATTTATTGAATGGGGAATAGAGCCAATCTCCCTCCCTCCCTCCCTCCCTCCCTTCCTTCCTTCCTTTCTTTTCACTTATTCGGTGCAAAAATGTGATGAAAGGCATGGAAAACAATGCCATGGGTATGGCACACTAGCCCCAACATCCATCAGCAAAAGTCGGAAACAGTGGAATACAAACAATGGAAGCATGACATTTTCACGTCCCTGACAGATCCTAAAAAAGATGGCCTTTCCTGAGCAAGATCTCAGCAATTATCTGAACTTTGATTTGGAGTCACTCTCTTTATTCAATCATATAATTATAAAGGGAGCATATCGATCAAAATAACGACTGCTTTGCATTGGAAAATGTCCCTCAAGCTGGTTTTCCCTTCCTCTCCCAAGTTACACCATGGATTTTGAATCCATAAAGTTGACTTGATCAACATCCCATTGGAATGTTTAAGCTCTGGGATCTGCATTGCTGCAAAGGTTCTGGATCCTCCAAGATCCCTTCTCTTAGAAGTTGCTCATCGCTTCACACTTAAGAGAATGACATTGCAATTATAAGATGGTGTGGTAATGATGGTTGGTGACATTTGTTATCTGAGTCTCCATGACATCCGTACCTCAATAAACACAAGCATCTACCTCAGTTGGCCAAGAGAGAAGGAAAGGTTGCACCATCTCTGGGTTAGGATCCATGGATGAATGGTAGCACCACACCCCACTCTGGATTTCAGGGAAATGTTGTATCACTAACTCAGGATAAATTATCTCAGCTATTTCATATCCATTTATCTCTATTGTTTGGAAGATATCTCTCTTTTGGCAGAGAGGGATGTCATTCTTGATCCACGATGCTCAACTGTAGTTTATACATCCTCTCTTCAGTGGATGGAAGCTCAGCTGTTCTGACCTAGAACAAGCACAAAGCAGAATCCTGGTTCCCACAAAACCCCTTTTATTAAACAAATGTGAATTCATTCACATTTCATTCACCTTTAGCAAAGGCCTGGCAAACAGTCTTCTCAAAGGTGAATTTATGACCACAGACCTTATCTAGCTTGGAAAGCTGCCGTGTAAGCATTTTCCAAATGCAATGCTGTGCAAGGAAAGACTTGGCACAGAGTATCTGAGTTTCATGGACAGATCATCACACTCCTGAACCGAACGACCGAATGAACTAATGGTTTCCTGCAAAAGCCCACTCCCCTTTTATTTCCTATGGGAGGGGCCATTCATTGTCCACCTGTGGCTTTACTTCCAAGTCAACCCTGATTTCTTAAGCTGTTCTTTTCTTCTGGCAGCTCTGCGTATGCACATACTGCGGATAGGCTCCAGCTCTGGAGGCAGCTGATAACTGCTAGACGGCCTTGGCCCCCTCTCTGCCTTCTGATGCAGAGCTTTCTCCAGTTTCCAGGACTGGTCCGTGTTCCTACCCAACCTCCTCACTATCCGACTCTACTGCCAGCGCCTCTGGCTGCTGGCGGGCCACAACAGGTGCAAGAAATTTCTAGTTTTCCAGTAGACTATACGGACCTCAATAGACGAATGGATTGGTTTAGTTGTAGATCCTTTTCTAAGTTCTTCTTCAGGAAAGGTTCCAAAAACAACTTGGAAGTAGAAATAAGATTTTCCCAAGGATGTTACCAGGAAATGACTCTTAAAAAGCCTCCTCAACATACAGATGTACAATGTCCATAATGTTCCCCAGATTCATGGAGACCCAACCCCAAGCGGCTTTGCACACACACATACACACACACACACACACAAAATGTGAATGTCCCATGTATTTTACCAGGAAAGGTAGATAGGGCAGGCTTGAAAAGTCAGCACCTTCCTAACTACACCGATACACTATAAATCTATTGGCAGTGTCCATTTTGCTCTCTGAATTCACGGAAACCTAACCCTAACCCTACGTCGGTTTATTTCTCCCCTATATGATGTAGTTAACATGTAGGAATCATAGTTAAGACAGGCTCAAAAAGAAAAAAAATTACTTCATCCTAAAGAGTTAAATAGTTGTGGATTTTGGTTAGGATAAAGTGAGATGGAGGCTGGGGTGATTCTCATGGCATCACCCCTATTTCGAGAAACCTTTTGAAAGAAAGAAAGAAATATCAAGTTTTGGGAATAGGTGGTTGGGATTCATAGCTAAAAGGAAGCACGTTATTGGAAATTTGAAATGAGCAAGCAAATTCTTTGAAGGATACATCCTTCTTGGTGTCTTCCAGATATGCTGGATTTTTGATCCCATTGAATAGAATAGAATAACAGAGTTGGAAGGGACCTTGGAGGTCTTCTAGTCCAACCCTAAACCACTGTAGACAAATGGTTATCCAATCTCTTAAAAACTTCCAGTGTTGGAGCATTCACAACTTCTGGAGGCAAATTGTTTCACTGATTAATTGTTCTAATTGTCAGAAAATCTCTCCTTAGTTCTAAATTGCTTCTCTCCTTGATGAGTTTCCATCCATTGCTTCTTGTTCTGCCTACAGGTGCTTTGGAGAACAACTTGACTCCCTCTTCTTTGGGACAGCCCCTTAAATATTTGAACACTGCTATCATTTCATCCCCTTAGTCAGCCCATATCATGTCCTCTCATAACTCTTTGTTCTCCTGTGGTGGTGCATTATGCAAATGAAAGTACATTGCATTCTGAAGGCAAGCAGATTGGGGGAAAAATTGCTCCAGTTGAAGGAACTATGTTAACCTAGAAGTTTCTGATTAAGTTGGAAGTCCTAAGGAGCTCCCATCAGGACAAGTTCATGAACTGGCTTGTGGAAGCACAGGATGAACCACCAGCAGGAAATACAACATGAGAAAATGTACTTCTGGAAAAAAATTCCCTTGCTATGTGGGTTCTTCCCTCGGCTGCTTCTTAACTTCAGCCTTAACCAATTTCCTGTATAGTCATCACTCTTCAACACGATCTGTAGTTCTTACCGCAGCTGAATGGGTTTTAAGGTAGAACACTCTGAGACTGGAAGGTGGAAAGTAGGTTACACCCAATGATCCAGCAATCCAAAATGGTGAGTGGTGTCAAATCCTCCAGGCCATTCTGACAACTAATCTGGGTATCGGATGGAGAATCCTACAGGGGGAGAAAAATTGTGCAGTTGTGTTGAAGCATTATGGAGACGCATTGGGCGACACTTCCGATATTTGAGGGGCTGCCACAAAGAAGAGGGAGTCAAGCTATTCTCCAAAGCACTGAAGGCATGACAAAAAGCAACAAATGGAAATGAATCAAGGGGAGAAGCAACCTGGAATTAAGAGACGCTTCCTCACAGTGAGAACACTTAATCAGTGGAACAACTTGCCTTCAGACGTTTAAATGCTCCATCATTGGAGGTTTTTAAGAAGAGACTGGACAACCATTTGTCTGAAATGATATAGGGTTTCCCTGCCTGAATAGGGGTTGGACTAAAAGACCTCCAAGGTTCCTTCTAACTTTTATTATTCTGTTAGATCTGATTACATAACCAAGCATTTTCAATTCTCCCTTCCCGATGAGGGATACTTCAAATGGCATGGAATTTCAATGCTAACGTCTCCATCCATCAACGCGATAGCAATTTTTGTATAGCAAGGTATTGAAGTCCAAGATGGGACTTAGAAGATCCCTTCTATGTCTTACCTGTGCAATTTGTGTTAGCTGTATATTCCAGTCCCCTTTGAATTAACTGGAATTCCCAACAATCATTTCAAAAATGTGTTTTCAGTTGTTTTCTGAACTGTATTCCTGATTACCCATGTTCCAGGAATGTGGAGGACAGAAGAAATGTTTCTGCCCCTTTTACCTAGCCTCCATATCTCCATTGAGGTCATTTTCTTTGTTCTCTATTCCTAATTTTGACATAAATTCAAATTCTAGCTTATATCTTAATTATATATGGTGAAGTGGGGATACTTATGGTCTATCTAACGTACCATAATCCTTGATGTACGGATTGAAACCCATGAATTGTGAATTGAGTTAGGACTCAGTTGAGTTGGATTGAATTAGAACTCAACTGAGTTGAGTGGAATTAGGACTCAGTTGAGTTGAGTTAAATTGAGGAAGGACTCATTGGAGTTGAGTTGAATTGAGTTAGGACTCAATAGAAGTGAGTTGAATTAATTTAGGATTCAATTGAGTATTGAGTTAGGACCCAACCATAATCTGTTTTAAGAATTCCTTAGGAAGACCAAGAAAGGTCTTCCTTTAACAGGAAATCTCATTCTCCAGAAGTTGAAGGAACTTCTACTTAAGAATGCTCTTTCTCGCTCTTTCACGTTGCTAAGCCTTTCTTTGAGTGCCTTAAGTTTAGACCTCACTGTTGATCAATAAGCCAATGAGTCACAACTTTGTGGAGTCAGATAATTGAAGCAAAGTGATGACACCTCTTGATGCTCTGGGCTGGGTTTCTAAGAAGGTAGGGTTGGTAGATACCAAACATCTGGCTCTTCTAGACATAATATCTCTATGATTTTATCTAAGATTGAATCACAGAATTAGGCGGGATCTAAGACCAACCTTGCTACTGAAACTACCTTTGGAAGTCATCATCAGAGAGACTGTCACTAAGCCCCCCACCCCCAGACATTTATCCTTCCATTAATGAAAAAGAGAAATAGAGTTGAACTGAATTCTTGATTTAAATCCAGTTCTGTAGCTATGAGTTAGGCTCTACTTAAAAACAGCTAGTGAATATTTTATAAATTATTGTCCTTTCAGAGTCTGATAATTGGTTAGGTTGAAACCATACCTCTTGGATACGGTGATATCTTGGTTTGATTGTTCATTCATTCATTCATTCATTCATTCATTCATTCATTCATTCATTCATTCATTCTTGCATACAGCTTTGGTTGCCATGATATAAAAAAGATGTTGAGACTCTAGAAAGAGTGCAGAAAACAACAACAAAGAGAATTAGGGGACTGGAGGCTAAAACATATGAAGAATGGTTACAGGAACTGGGTCTGTCTAGTTTAATGAAGAGAAGGTCTAGGGGAGACATGATAGCAGTGTTCCAATATTTCAGGGGTTGCCACAAAGAAGAGAGAGTCAAACTATTCTCCAAAACACCTGAGGGTAGAACAAGAAGCAATGGGTGGAAGCTAATCAAAAAGAGAAGCAATTTAGAATCAACGAGAAATTTCCTGACAGTTAGAACAATTAATAGGTGGAACAACTTGCCTCCAGAAGTTGTGAGTACTCCAACACTGGAAATTTTTATGGAGATGTTGGATAACCATTTGTCTGAAGAGGTGTAGGGTTTCCTGCCTGGGCAGGGGGTTGGACTAGAAGACCTCCAAGGTCCCTTCCAACTCTTCTCTTCTCTTCTCTTCTCTTCTCTTCTCTTCTCTTCTCTTCTCTTCTCTTCTCTTCTACCCTACCCTACCCTACCCTACCCTACCCTACCCTACCCTACCCTACCCTAATTCTATTCTATTCTATTCTATTCTATTCTATTCTATTCTATTCTATTCTATTCTATTCTATTCTATTCTATTCTATTCTATTCTATTCTATTCTATTCTAGACCTTTCTGGTTCATTCATTTTTCATCCATTCATTCATTCTGAATCTTTCTGATTTATGGTCTCACCTAATATTCTGTTTGTTCCATCATGGTGATATCATATTTGGATTTCAGTCTACATTCCTAAATCAACATGAACTACAAAAAGCCAATGTCTTCCTGGAACTGATGAATGGCCCAACCTTGCCTAGAACTGTCTGTTCTGCAATTCTTCAGGATCTCAGCCAAAGTTTCCCTCAGATTTACAACTATATAATTTATTGAATTACAAGATAGGTGGAGAATTCAAAAATGAAAAAAAATAAAGAATTTTCCACCAGAGGTATTAAAGAGCAACTTTCTTCACACATGGAAGTCCCCCTTTCTAGCCACTGAACCAGGCTCTTAATCACCCCTGAATGTTCCTTCCACCTGGATAATCCTTCACGATTAGAATACGTATTTGATGCCAATAGGGTGCCCTGCCTCCAACTCAACAAGTTGTATCTGCTCCAGGATCGACCTTTTAACTAATCCTCTCCTTGTGAGGTCTTTTGTTGGAACTTCAAACAGGAACAATAAGATCCTGTCAAATCTCAACATCGCTGTGTCACCTACCAGTTGTTCATGATACAATCATGAAACTGTGTGGAATCTGTAGCTCCATAAATGTCATGGTAAAAGAAGACTAGCCCCTTCTTGGGAAAGACATGGTATTTGCGACATGTCACCTGAAGTTGAAGGTCATATCTAGGCATATACCTAGATCAGTAGTGGGTTTCAAATCCCGGCGCTACCAGTTCGCTATCGGTAGCTCGCAAGTGCGCAGCGCTTCTATGCATGCGCAGAAAGTTTTTGATGATGTCTGGGTGGGTGGGTGGAGCCTCCTGCTGCCGCTGCTACCGATTTGCCCAAACCGGGGCAAACCAGGAGCAATCCACCACTGTTCCCGCTGTCTTAAGAAAATTCAAAACATCCTTAAAGATCCATCTCATCCTGGATACCCTTTTTTTTTTAACTATTACCATCTGGCAGATGGTACAGGATAATAAAAAGAAGGACAAATAGGCTGAAAAACAGCTTCTATCCCAGGGCAGTAACTATATTGAATTCTACTGTACAGTGCAATATTAATGCAATATTGGAAATGTTCAGTTCAATTGTATAGATAGAATGTGAAGGATGTGTGTTTGTGTTTTATTTGTATAGTTATAATGTACACTGAAGATGGGATTTAATTTCATTGCATGATGTGCAATGACAATAAACTAAACTAAACTAAACTAAACTAAAACTAAATTAAACTAGACATCCCCCATTCCAAATATATGTCTAATTCCAAGAGAACTTCTCCTGTGAATGTGATCCAACGTAACAAAATGTTGTGTCTCCTTCACTCCAACAGGCCCTGCAATCTTTACTCACAGGTGACCAAACTGACAGCATTTTGTGGAATGTTAGCCAGAGGAAGCTCATTGTTTTCACTTGATAAAGCGATCCATTTTTTAAAATCCATCCGTAGGGTGTAACGTACATTTAATTGAGCTGGTCAAACCTTATTGTCACTGAATTGGGTGGATCAATTGTTTTTCTTATGCACCGCTTAGTAATCGCCATTTGGGTGGGGAATTATTTACAGCAAACCCGGGTGTCTCTCTTGTGACACCGAAATTGGGAAATTCATTCTGGGTGTCTCATCCCTGGAGGCTAGGCAGCTGAGGATATAAAAAGCTGGATCCTTGAGGAAACATCTCAGAACCATCTCTTCCCTTCTAACATCTCAACCCTTCGAGAACCGGTAAGTTCTTCTTAGGAGGTTTCTTTACAAGGGTGTAGAGAGATTCTGAAGAGGACCTCAACTCCATGGATTAAGAGGAACCTCTTAGCAGAGGTTGACTTGAGAAGGCATCCTTAAGAGAGAGAGTTGTCTTCATGTCCTCGTTCTTCAATGGAGACTGAGATGGAGCTTGGGCTGGGAAGTTGAGGGTTAGGAGCAGGGGTGCTATTCAGCAGGTTCTGACAAGTTCTGGAGAACTGGTAGCAGAAATTTTGAGTAGTTCGGAGAACAGGCAAATGTTACCTCTGGCTGGCCCCAGAGTGGGGAGGGAATGGAGATTTTCCAATATCCTTCCTCCAGGAGAGGATGGGAATGGGGATTTTGCAGTATCCTTTATCCTTCCCCTAGAGTGGGGTGGGAATGGAGAATTTGCAATATCCTTCTCCTGGAGTGGGGAGGGAATGGGGATTTTAAAGTATCCTTCCCCTGCCACACCTACCAAGGCACGCCCACAGAACCAGTAGTAAAAAAAATAGAATTCCACCAATGACTTAGGAGATATGGACAGCAAGCTTCTGAAAATTGCAGATGGGAGGGACCAAGCTAGCAACTATCAGGGAGGGTTTCAAAAGCAGAGGCGCCTCCGGACGTTTCCCAGAGGGAGGATGGTTTAGGATTGGGAGCAAGGCAAGTTGAATCCAACTCTGATCCAGACATAGGAAATAATCCAATGGCTATTGTCTCTGAGTGTTGGCATGGATCTTCTCTTCAGTGAAGGAGATCCATTAACCTCTGGAGTCAGTCTATTCTTCTTTCCTTCGTTTCTTCTTCCTCTTCCCCAGGATCTTAATATTTTTCAGGAAGAGACATAGCAATTCTCCAATGCCAGAATTGGAGATTAAGACTATAATTTTGTCTTCTCCTGTCTGTCTGTGTCTGTTTGTCTGTCTTTTTTTTTCTTTCTTTCTTTCTTTCTTTCTTTCTTTCTTTCTTTCTTTCTTTCTTTCTTTCTTTCTTTTTCTTTCTTTCTTTTTCTTTCTTTCTTTCTTTTCTTTCTTTCTCTCTGCCTTTATCCCTCTTTTTTCTTTCTTTCTTCATTTCTTTCGGTCTGTCTCTCCTTCCTTCCTTCCTTCCTTCCTTCCTTCCTTCCTTCCTTCCTTCCTTCCTTTTCTTCTTTCTTCAGAATAACATAATTGGATGGTACCTTGGAGGTCTTCTTGTCCAACCTCCTGCCTCCCTATTTCTTCTTTCTTTCTTTCTTTCTTTCTTTCTTTCTTTCTTTCTTTCTTTCTTTCTTTCTTTCTTTCTTTCTTTCTTTCTTTCTTTTTCTGTGCCTCTCCTTTCTATGTGTCTCTCTCCTTTCTTTTCTTTCTTTCACTCTCTCTCTTTCTCCTTCTTTCTCTCTGAAGTCTTTGAAAACCTGCATGTCTTGTCTTGCACCATTTTTTTTCAAGACCTGTATTGCTAACTTCATGCACTTGTTCTTAACCGATGTGATTTGATATTCTACCATTCGACCAAAACAAGAATTTGCACTGTTTCTTAAAGAGAGCAACAAAAAAATATATGCAGCACATCAATGGAACGTTTTATGAAATGTTTTTATTCCTGTAATGCAAACTTTATATTAGAAATTGTACTCAGTAGATACTCTAGAGAAATGTGTATTCTTTGCACATTGCATAAATAAATGCCGTGCATAAAACAACCTTTATTTTCCGAGGCAATATATTTTACAAAATTACGTAACTGGTAATGTATGCAGTACATTAATGCAACTTTATGCAATATTTTATGCAATACGTATTTTATACTTGATGTTTTTGGAGTCAATACACAGTCTAGAGAGAGGTGTATTATTTATGCAAGATATAAAATAACTTTTAACAATACGGTATTAATATTATACATAAATATATATTTCAAAAAGAGATGGGCACTAGTTTGTCCAGTACTTTATAATGCACTATCCTACATGATTATTAAATTATTATATAAATGATTGTATACATTAGAGAGCAAAATGTATTATTAATGCATTCTCTCTCCTGTATAATCATCCACTTCTAAACCTTTTTAAAATTATCTCTGGCAGTTTTCATTGTAATAAATATCTTTTGGAGCCCTCCTACCCGTATATCTCTTTTCAGTAGAATGTTGAGGACACAACCCCATCAGTTCTGGTGGAGGTGTTCTTCTATTGAGGCCCTCACACCTCATAACTTCTCCCCTTGTTCCTGATTCTTCTCGTTTCAGGCTCTCTCCGACATCCTAAAATGGCTGCCAACCGCTCCATGTGGAACGAATGCTACGCTCAATGCCCAGCTTCAACTGTGACCATCCAGCCACCACCCTTCGTTCTCACCATCCCGGGACCTGCCCTCTACTGTCCTGACCAGCCTCTGGGCATTGAACAGTACAACCCTTGTGCCTCAGTTCCTTTGCCCATGCCAAGGGGTGGCTCCAACCTCACCAGCTTCTACTCCCGAGCTCTGCCAAGCTCTAACTTCAGCTCCTCCACTTATCGGTCATCGTATTAATCTTCCTGAGCACGAAGATGAAGTCCTCCTCCATCAGGGGACTTTTTGAGAGCCCTTCAGCTGACCATTTGCCACGAAACACACCTGTTTCTTTCCACATTCACATCCTAGCCATACCTAACTTCTTTTCACTGTACGTTTGACAAGCCATCGGACTTTGGTTTCCCTTCCGTCGAATTCCCTAAGCGGAGAAAGATCCTTCTGTACCGACAGGATACGATTCCGTAACTGGTCGAAAGGGAGCCTATGGAAGGTTGGCAAGAGTTCTGGGGATGGAAGTCCACCTTTTCAGTGAACGTTCATCTTGTAGAACATGTTCTCATGTGTCTCTGTTCATATTAAAATATCTCTAAGGTTGCATTCCAAAACTTTGTCTGTTTCTTTTTTATTAAGCAGCTGATAGAAACTTCAAGAGTTTCCAGACATTCTGGGAATAATTAGCACTTGGGAAGTTACCCGGGATGAAATGCTCCCGGTTCAGATCTGATCAGCTGATCCGGTAGCGATGGCGGAGGGTGGTTCGGAGAACCGATAGCAAGAGTAGAGTAGAGTAGAGTAGAGTAGAGTAGAGTAGAGTAGAGTAGAGTAGAGTAGAGTAGAGTAGAGTAGAATAGGAAATAGAAAATAGAAAATAGAAAATAGAAAATAGAAAATAGAAAATAGAATAGAGTAGAGAATGAAAGAATAGAATAGAAAATAATAGAAAATAGAAAATAAAATAGAAAAGAATAGAAAATGTAGAATAGAATAGAATAGAATAGAATAGAATAGAATAGAATAGAATAGAATAGAAAATATGGAATCGAATCAAATCAAATTCTTTATTGACTAAGTGTGATTGGACACACAAGGAATTTGTCTTCAGTGCATAAGCTCTCAGTGCACATCAAAGATATAAGTGATAAATCAACTATATTCTCCATGCAGGACAACTCAATGGAATATAATATTTTAAAACCCCGAAATGAGTCCATTGTACCTCAGAAGCAATACATTCAAATTACCTTTTATTTGACGCGGCTCGTCTGCTGTCAGGCCTACAGCCATACAAATTTCTATCTTGTATTTCTTAAACCATATTTTTTTTCCCTCACAATCCTGCGGTCTAGAAACCTGTTATTTTTTTTAATCTAAATTGTTTTCTCAAAATCTAATCTTTCCCTCACCGTAGAACAAGAGCGCTTAAGTGTGCCTTTTTCTTTTTTAATGATTCAGCGTTTGAATGATAAAAATCTGTGGGCTGCCATGACAGGATTCCATACAACAGGTAGCACTGAATGAATATTTAATGTTTAAGGAAGCCATCCTAACTAATTATGGCAGCTGGAAGGCACTCAATGAGGTTTACGGCGGTTGCTTGTTAGATATGGATATGGCTTATCTTGAGGAAAGAGCTTGCTTGAATAAAATCTTGTTGAGTAGATGAAACCACTGTTGCACAGTTGTCACTCTTGCCCTGGTTGTGCATTTTTAACAATTTTTCTCTCCACCCAATTCCTTTTACAAACGGATGGAAGCAAGGGGAGAAGAGAACTGGAAAGATTTCATTCTGGTAGAATAACCATCATCAACAAAAAATAAAGCCATGCAATAATACCATATAGGCCAGGGATGGCTAACCTTTTATGTGACCATGTGCCAACCTGCGTGTCAGAAATGGCCCACAAAACCATCCCGCCTGAATCACGTGGCCTCGCTGGTCTTCACTCACTGGCTTTCGCATGGCCCCGCTTGCCTTCGCACACCTTCGCACCATAACCCAAAAGAACAACGTTCTGTCACACATTTGCGCCCCGGCACCCAAACTTCCAGTTTCCATCACAGAAGTGGAACAGCTGGCCATCGCGCATGCACCCAACGTAAACCCAGAAGTTCGAGTGCCAGCACACACATGCATGACGGAACGCTGCTCTTCCAGGTTTTGGCAGTCCCACACGCACGAAGGCAGGCTGACTAGTGCGCGTGTGTGCGCAGGGACCCAGAAGAGGAGCCAGCGAGGCCACACATCCCATGCGGGATGGTTCTGCATGTCGCTTCCGGCACATGTTCCATAGGTTTGCCAACACGGGTATAGGCTATCAGTAGTGAAGGATGGAGTGAAGAAGTCTTTGTTCTACATTAGAAGGAAGGTTAAACTGATTTTGTGTGTGTGTGTGTGTTTTTAAAAAAGAAACTAGATTGTCGTTCAAAATGCATGTTTCCCTGCATTTCCCTGCTTTGTATTATAATATACATCCACAGGATGACGCCTTGTAAAACACATAGCATAAAACTTTGCATTATACAGGTAGCTACGTTCCTGAGTTGGCAGCAAAGCTTGCCGTGAAACTCACCCTTGCAATAAGCCGTACCACCCCAACCATGATTAACTCAGATTATCTTGGAGAGCTCAAACCACAAGTTGACAGATCGAAAAGGATTTCCCTTCAAATCCCAGGAGGACATGTCTGGCGACATTCCCACGGATGAATGAGCTGGGATAAAAATGTCGTGTTCTCGCCCTGCTCACCAAACCCCAGACTGAAATTGTTGTTCACCTCCTTCGCATTTTGACAGGGTGAATTCTGTGGCGTGGGTCACCCCGAGTACAAGAATTGGGGACAACAGCAGGCTACGAACGAAGATTATCATTGGGGGAGACGCTTCTGGCTGTGATCTTTCCTTGATGTTCCCCTTAGTGATGTTGACACTGACCGACTGATAAGGAAAATGCTTTATATTAGTAATCATCGCAATATCCCAAAGCTGCTTTTTCAGGAGGCAACTGAACTTTCTGTTTTTTCTTTGAAGAAGTTTCACTTCTCGTCCAAGAAGCTTCTTCAGCTCTGACTGGATGGTGAGGAATGGAAGGATTTATATTCCCTGCAGACAGTTGGTCATTTGCATCCTTTTAGAGGATCATTGAGGCCACTTGGAGGTTTCTCTGTGTCCTCAGGGTCACCTGTGTAGTGCTCCTGGTCCCTGTGAGATTTATTTCCCTCTGGAAATCTATTCCTTCTCCCACACCATTCAGAGGGTGCTTATCCCAAATTACATCTTCAAAAGAAAAACATCTTTAAACGGAAAAAAATAAGAAAGTCCTGAAAAAGCATCTTTGGCACGACCATGTCCTGGAGGACTGAGAATCTCTACAGACTATAATACATTGTATCTGGTATTGAGTTGCACCAAGTATGCAAACAGAAAAGCAAAAATCAAGCTGGATTTAAGGAAGGATTTTTTTTAAAAAAAAAACGTGTTGAGATTCCTTCAAGCAACTTTTGAAGGCCTTCTCTGGAATTCCTAAAGAAGTTAGGAGATCAGCAGTGAGATCCATCAGCTTCCTTATTTTGCTGTTCTGGTGGGTCAGTTCAAATTTTCATTGAACTGTTGATACTAACGTTTATCTGGAGGTATCATGTTGTGTCCAACTGATGGGGTTTTGTGTCCAACAGATGGTGTTTTGAAGGGAGAAGGACTCCTAAATCCAGAACTCAAGGAAGTGCCAGATATTTGTCTCTTCATCTTGATTCTTGTCATTGGACAAACCACAGGTCAAACCTGACTGAATGTTTGAGCATGGTTTGAGTCAGATGGAATAACAGGAGGGTGTAACATATCCACGTATTATTATCTTGAAATTTGCAAGACTCCTGGGTTCATAAATAGGATGGGCAATTCATTACTATAATTTGAGGTTTCTCCCACAAGGAAATTATCTCCTGGGAGGTATAGAACAAGATAAAAACTTGAGGGATGTTTCTAGACTTGTTTTATCTTGATTTGTCATACAGTTCCCTCCACAAGGAAGGAATAGTAAACATATTGGAATATTTTATTTCTTCTGCGTTCAATGCTCTTATTTTAAAAACTTCTTAAATTCAGGAAGGGTGTTTTAAGCTGGGAGGAGAACATCTGGAGATGGGTCAAGGTGTGGGTCAAGCTGTCAACCAGATAAAGAAGATAGTGTGGAATACAATGGGTCATGAGGTTGGGAGAGGACAGGAGCCCAGAGATTGTGCCACCATCACACTTGGTGGTAGTCCCAACCCCATGGAACAAATCCAGGTGGACCACATCTGGATTTCAGAAGTAGTAAAGACCCAACTCTTTCTGTAAGACTTCGAGCATGGAAGACATGATCTTCTGTTGTCCCAAAGGTGCTTTTTCAAGAGGCAACTGGACTTTCTGGTTTTTCTTTGAAGTCCTTTCGAGAATCCAGTCAGAGCTGAAGAAGCTTCTTGGGTGAGAAGTGAAACATCTTCAAAAAAAATCCCCAGAAAGTCCAGTTGCTGGTCTAAACAGACCCAAGAAATGGCTTGCCTCTAGAAGGTGTGGGTGCTCCATCAGTGGAGATTGCTCAAGATCCACCTGGATCTGGACAGATTCGAACACTGGGCCCCATCTAACAAAATGAAATTCAATGTAGAGATAAAATCAAGTCTTACATTTAGGCAAGAAAAACCAAAAGTAGACATAGAGACCGGGTGAAACCAGGCTTAATAACTGTGAGAGAGATCTTGGAGTCTTAGTGGACTAACAACTAAATATGAGCCAGTAGTGTGCAGCGGCAACCAAAAAAGCCAATGCAATCCTAAATTGCATTAACAGGGGGATACAATCAAGATCAAGAGAGGTACCAATAGCACTCTATAAAGCCTTAGTATGATCACACCTAGAGTACTGCATCC
Organism: Masticophis lateralis; assembly: GCA_030761175.1. NCBI lineage: Eukaryota > Metazoa > Chordata > Lepidosauria > Squamata > Colubridae > Masticophis > Masticophis lateralis. The sequence continues at coordinate 11,674,801 of JAUDYJ010000017.1, read as the reverse complement.
AATTTTGCTCACCACACTATAAAAAAGATGTTGAGACTCTAGAAAGAGTGCAGAGAAGAGCAACCAGGATGATGAGGGGACTGGAGGCTAAAACGTACGATGAACGGTTGCAGGAACTGGGCCAGGCTAGTCTAGGGAAGAGAAGGACCAGGGGAGACAGGAGAGCATCTTCCAATATTTGAGGGGCTGCCCCAGAGAGGAGGAAGGGAGTCAAGTTATTTTCCAAAGCACCCGAAGGCCAGACAAGGAACAATGGATGGAAACTGAACAAGGAGAGATTCAACCTAGAAATAAGGAAAAATTTTCTGACAGCGAGAACAATCAATCCATGGAACAGAAGTTGCCTTCGGAAGTGGTGGGAGCTTCATCACTGGAGGCTTTCAAGAAGAGACTGGACGGCCATTGGTCAGAAATGGTGTAGGGTCTCTTGCTTCGGCAGGGGGTTGGAATAGATGACCTACCAGGTCCCTTCCAATTCTTCTAATCTAATCTAATCTAATCTAATCTAATCTAATCTAATCTGGGTCTTCCAGTCCAAAGTCCCTTCCAACCCTGATATTCTGTATATCCCAAGGATTTCTTGACGTACGAAAACTTCTTCTCTTCTTAACTTTAAGGTTAACATTTTCATTCCAGGATGTCAGCAAAACATATAAGGTGGAAGATTACTGGCACCACATCTGTTCAGGAAAAGCTAGTTGGTGGGTATTCCTGCTTAAGAAGCAACTTCAGGCGATGGAGTAATGTTGCTTCTAAGAATAATTCCATTGGAAATGAGGTTGGCCAACCATTTGACGAAACCATGCTGTTCAGCTGAGGTTGGGAGATGATCATGAATTAATCATTCATAAATGTTTCTGTCATCAAAGACAGGAAGCCATAGCTTTAACGAATCTTGGGGAGTTCCTCGTGGAAATCTATTGAGTCAGCAAGACAACATCCCCACCATCCCAAACAGAATTCTCAAATGTGCCCCCAGGCTGTCCGATGAATGCTATAAAGAGTTCATCCCCCCAGAATTTCATCCATCTCCACATCTACTTCGAGGACTCAGGTAAGTGCTTTCGGGATCTGGGGCATCTTGGTATGTTTCTATGTTCAGGTGCATGAAGATGTTTGGTGATGTCTCTTAGGATTTGGTTCTTCTCCTGTTTTAGTGATTCTACTGTCCTTTATTCGGGAATAAGTGGGTATTCTTCCTTTATTCTTCCATAGCTTCCAAGAACTTCATGAATTTGATTTTGGTTTTAAAGGTAGGGAAATCAGCACAAGCGGTTTAATGATTTGGGGGTTTTTCTCCACCAGAAAGAGTTAAATCTTAGAATAAGGGACTCAAGGATTAGATGAGTGCAGAACAGCATGGTCCGTTCCATTATCTCCTAAAATGTCTCTCATCACTAGAACAAAATTATTCACAGTTATCTTCATGTTTCCACCACCTTCCAAAACATGAAGTCATTCCCAGGCCACTATTTCAATCTCTGCTCATGGTGTTGAGAAGCCTAGTTTTTTCATCAGGTCCAACTAAGTCCTTCTAGGCTCTGTCCAAGACTGATCTAGAAGCTGCATTGATACATAATTAGGATTAAACTTGATTAGTTTGGTGGTGGATGTGGGTGACTTAGGGTCCTCACATATAAAGCCCAATCTGGCTCAGAGCTTGTGAGTTATCAAGATGAGTTATCTCAAGTGGGTTCTATCTACCATGCCTGAATAACACAAGTGCTTCTTGAAGGTTGTCACCTACTGAAAAAGGTGGTGAGAGAAGAAACGTCTTGCAGAGATGTTTCTTTGGAGGTGAGGGTGTTTCCCACTTTTGAGCTTGTATAAACTTGGCTTTCAAGATGATTCATAATCTACACAACGCTTGGATGTTATTGTTCTTATTGTTTGCCTTAGCGTCGTTCGTTGCTATTCTTTCTAAAGTCCTCTAAAGGTGGAAGCAATCAAGAATCCCAACATCAAGAAATACATTAAATGGAACCCAGCCCATTTGGAAGTGCACCTTGTTGTGCATTTCCCCAAACTCTGAAAACAAAGTAAATTATCACTTAATTACACATATTTGGAATGTACATCATGCATCTTAAAAGATCTGAGCCTCACTGGGCATTGCCCATTACACATGAGGGTGTCTCTCTTTGTTCGCAGATTTGTTGCTGAACTCCAAAATGTCTGCTGGCTCCCACATGTCGGACCACTGCACCTTCTCGTGTCCTCCATCGATGGTGACAATCCAGCCACCTCCTTTCATCCTCACCATCCCAGGTCCTTCCATCTGCTGCCCTGACCAGCCTTTGTGCATTGAGCAACATAATCCATGTGCCATCCAGCGCAGTCCACCGCAAATAAGTCGGGCTACCAGCTTCTACTCCCGAGCGCTGCCAAGTACTCCCTACAGCTCTAGCATTTACCGGTTCTAGACCCGAGGAAGAATTGCGACGATCTTGATTTGTTTCGTGATCTTTCAGGAAGCTGAAGACCTTCTGTAACCCTGGTCTGGTTTTGTTTATTTGGAAGCTTTTCTCGCCATAAGATGCTCATTTGATATTTATCCCCTGCTTTGGGGGCCTTTCTTTGTTTCTTGGAACTGCTAAAAATAAACGGTGGTGATTGAACGTTCTTGTTGTGTAAACTCTGAGGAACCTTGTGTAAGGTCCAACATCTTCACGTCTAGCTTCTTCTTTTCAGTTACTTAAATACTTGAGATTGTAACATCCCTAACTCCCAAGGCACTTAAACTGCCAATGCAAATGAGTATGTAAATTGTGTAATATGAGCAAGCACACACACTTCACTAGGCAAATCTGACTTGTAGAACAAATCTTTACTAGCTAACGTGGTGATGGAATTCCATCACCCAACCTTCTGACATGGGATGTCCCAGTTAGGCGTGTTGTTTATGGACAGGAAGTCTGGGATATCGGGGCCCCAATTCTTCTACAATCTGGATTTGGGGTTGATCTGACATCCTATTAACCCAACTCATCCATGGGTCAACCCAAAAAGTAACTTGGTTTTAACTTGACTATGCCTTCAGAGGTTTCTGGAAAGTATTGTGTCGTGTAGATTTTAAGCTTGACTGGACCCTCATGGGGAAATACGAGGAAGGTTTTCACTTGAGCATGCTTAAATGACACTGTTCCATACCTACATGAAAGATGTGATACACCCACTGCACAAAACCATAGTTATTTTTTAACCTTAGTTTATGGCATACACCATCATGTTATCGAATATCGAATTACAAAGTTAAGTTTATGACAACCTGCTAAACCATCCAATGGTCGATTCGAGAATGAAACAAACACACTACTCTGAATTATCTGGACACGTGATCCATAATCTCTTCAAATGACCCTAAATGGATTTACCAGGGGAATATCTTCTGGCATTTAACCCTACTTTATAAAACATAGTTCTTTTTTTAAACAAAACACAGCCGAAATCCCTTATTTGACCCAACTTGTCAGAACATATTCCCAACATCCTAGACAAACACGGACAGAAATTTTGGAAATACTGATCATTCCAAGAAAGGACAGGGAAGAAAATACTCCGCGATGCATCTTTGCTGGCGTAACAGTATCAAGAGTTGGAAGGGACCTTGGAGGTCATCTAGTCCAACCTGCTGCTACACGAGACCTCTACTAGGGATTCGAACCATCAAACTGCCGACATTTCTGATCGACAAGCTCAGTATCTTAATCACCGAGCCACCTAGTCAGGCTTATGTTGCGTTTCAATATCAGTAGCTGGTGAGGAATTCTGGGAGTTGAAGTCCACACACCTTAAAATTGAGAAACATTGCGCTAACCACCTATGGGCCCTGTAGATTATTTTAAAGTTCCTTTCCAAAACTGTTTATTAATTAATTTCATTCCAGAGAATGGAAGAGAGGAATCAAATGTGGTTTGGCTCGTGTCTAGTTTTTAATCTAAATGACTTTAATTGTTTGCTTCCCTCCTACGTTACATTGGTGCCTTAACACCGTTCTGAAATGCCTAAATATAGAGCCACGGTTTTTAATATACAAATAGCGCGTATCTCGCATCGTTGTGATAGACCACACAACCCTGGAAGGAACATCAAAATTATTTAAAACAAGGAGGGCGAGATGTATCCTGTCCAAACGGCAGGGCGGTTTAGTGGTTAAACTGTTGCTCAGACAAAAGATAAGGGAAAGAAAAACATGTTGGCACTTTTCCTAAAATTTCTCCTTTTTTTCAATATCTCGTCTTCAAATCAACCTCTCCAAAATGCGCTCATCCCAACAAGTTGCAGCTTGTACCGTATTTCCCTGAAAAATAAGACCCTGTCTTATATTTTTTTGAGCCCTGAAATAAGTGCTTATTTTCGGGGAGGTCTTATTATTTTGGGGCATGTGGAGCAAGGCGGGGCTCCTCTTGTCATCTTACCTGATTTCCAGCTCTGTCTCCCTAACTCTAACCAGAGGAAATGGCAGGGACCGGCTGCGCTTGTTTAAATATTTTCCAGGAGGCCTTATGTTCGAGGACGCATGTGTTCAAAAGCCCGATTGGGCTTATTAACAGGGGATGTCTTATTTTGGGGGAAACAGGGTAAAATTGGTGCCCAATTTGTTTCTTTCTTCTTTTTTTCTCCCCTTTACTAGATTTTTCCTCACCGGTTGTGCCTCTGAAATTATAAGCTTGGAAAGTGTGACTACTTTCGCCCATAAACTGAATTTGCACCGATTCTGTGGAGAATTTTATCACTGGCAGACCCTACCTCTCGCGCTTCTTTAAAAGGCAAATAGGGGCAGCTGAGAAAGACAGCCGGATTACAATTATTCAAGAAGGAAATTGTCTTAATTCTTAATCCCAGCAAACATTCTCCGGCTGCAAATTTCTATGCAACCTGGTACATTTCTGAGAGTACGCCCTCATGTGGTCTCAGCTGGTATTTGCAAAATTGATGCAACATAGAAAAGCATTCATATCAAGAGTCCAATTCTTCTCACTTCCAAGTAGAGATCCAGAGTTTTCTTTCCAGCAAGATCTAATATTTCCTCCTCAGGACTTCCTTTTAGCCAATGTCTTGAGTTTGATTTCTTCATTTATAAATAAGAGATCCAGCTTTGAATTTCTTTCAAGAGCTCCTACATCTGGGCTGGAAAATTCCACACAGTGACCACTAGAGGGAAGCAAAACATTTTTCATCTCTTTTTCTTGTGGCCCTCTAGTGGTCAACTGGAGCTTTGCAGTCCAGATTGGTTCGGACACTACTTGATGTGGTTCTCGTTTTGCGAAAATCATGTTTTCTCTCACACACACACCCATCAACCCTAATTTTGAACGACTTCAAGATTTCTAACAGTTTGGGGGGCCTTGGTAGAGCATAGGAGGAAAACAAAGAGGAGAACATTATGATTCAAAAGGAAATTTAATCAGAAGAACAAAAGAAATAACAAAGCATTGATTCAATTCTAGCTGTGGTTTAGGTTCAGGGTAGCTAAGCAGAAACGTGAAATTTAATTTGCTGTAGCAGATACCTATTGCTTATAAATATGCTTTTGAGTCTTTCTGGATTCTATTCAAACACAGTTTTGGAGTCTGTAGGAATGATAGGTCTCCATTTCCCCAGCAGACTCAGTCCATGATCTCTACCACTTCCTCCAGTCCAGAAAGTAAACTCAGAAAGGAAACTATCTCTCTTTTGGGATACCATCGGAAGAGAGTAAAGGAAGACAGAAGTCAACTGAAACCTAGTCTAAGATTTCAGACCTGAGTTTGCGTTGTGAGAAGACAATGGTTCTGTCTCAAGTCCATCACTGTAAACATAGCATTCAGTTTCACGTTTTTCTTCTCCAGTTGTTCGGGGACTTCTGAGTTATTTCTTCCATGTTCAGTGACAGATGTCTGAAGGGCCTGGCATCACAGCCAGGGTCCCTCCATAGGAACCTCCGTAAGATCGGCTGCTGAAGCCACCACTTCTGTATCCACCTCCTCCACCAACAGAGTACCGGATCCGTCTGTATCCACCAGAACCATATCCAGTGTGGCCACAACCACCTCCATATCCAGAACCATATCCTGTGTGGCCATAACCACCTCCATATCCAGAGGAACCATATCCGCCACTGCTGTAACCACCACCATATCCACCACTGCCATACCCAATGCTACCACCATAACGGTGGCTTCCACTCATTCGGCGGCCACTACTCCAACCACCTACCATACTGCCCCTTGTTCCACTAAGACCATAATCCCCACCAGTGACACTCACTGTTCCAATGCTGCCTCTACGACCACTCATGCCGCTTCCTACTCCACCACCTATAATGCCTCCAGTTCCAATACTACCTCTCCGTCCCCCCACACTAACTCCTGTTCTGCTACCTCCACCCCAACCTCCTCTGGTGATCCTTGTTCCGCCAGAGCTCAAACCACCATGTCTGGTGCCGTCAATTCCACTAGTGCCTAAATCACCCTCAGTGATGCTGCCTGTCCCAACGCTGCCTCTCCGAACACCCATAGTGCCCCCTACTCCACTCCAACCAACAGTAGAGCCCCCAGCTCCAACACTGCCTCTTCGACCACTCATAACTCTACCTTCACCACTGCCCAAATCACCACCAGTCATGCTGCCCATCCCAACACTGCCACTCCGACCACCAACAGTGCCCACTACTCTGCTACCTCCACTCCAACCTGCTGTGGTACCCCTTGGTCCGCCAATACCCAGACTACCTCTGGGTCCAATTACTCCTCTGATGCCCAGACCACCACTTCTGGGTCCTCCAAGCCCTCCAATGCCCAGACCTGTGGGTCCTCCAGTGCCCAAACCACCACCTCCTAAACCACCCAAACCTCCTACTCCACCAACACCCAAACCACCACCCATCCTACTCCCTATTCCACTTCCACCGCTCCAGCTACTGCCCCAACCTCCTCTACCAGGGCCCAAAGCACCCATGCCCCCTCCAACAGTACCCTCAATGCCAATGCCACCACCACCGCCACCTCTTGCCACCATGCCACCAAAGCCTGCACATGGATTGTGTTGTTCAATGCCAAAGGCTTGGTCAGGGCAGTACAATGCTGGTCCTGGGATATTTAGGACAAAGGGGGGTGGCTGGATTGTGACGGTTGAGGCAGGACAGCTGGCATAGCACTCGGACATCATTGTGGGAGGGCTGTTGCTCTGAAAGAGAAGAATGAGAGGCAAGGGCTTAAGAAGAAGTTTCTCTCAGATCAAGACCATCGGAGAAGAGTTTCCATGCTGATGCAGTCAGTAGAAAGAATGCTAATGAAGCCAGGGAAAATCACAAGTACTGTAGAATATGCTTTGCTAAATTTCAGAATTAATTCACATGCTATTCAGGAAGAGAACCAATACAGGGCATAATGTCTTTAAAGGAAGAAGAGAATCGTCCTCTTGGCTAGGTGGCTCAGTGGCTAAGACGCTAAGGTTGTCGATCAGAAAAGTCAGCAGTTTGGCGGTTCGAATCCCTAGTATAGGTCTACTGCGTGAGCAGGGACTAGATGACCTCCAAGGTCCCTTCCAAGTCTGTTACTGTTACTGTTAACGACCATCTGGTCCAGAGGTTGGAGGGCATCGCCCCTCAATTTGGCCAGGGATGAAGGGAGTTCCTTCCAACAAGATCTGGAGGATCCCAGTTGGACCAATTCTTGAGGTTCTTCAAAAGCCCTACTGTGTTTATTCTGATGGTGAATGGTCCAGCTTGAGCATCTATCTTACCTTGGTTCTTCAGGGGCCTTAAAACGTGAGGACAGGAGAGAAGACTTCTTTTGCTGCTGCGATGAAAAGAGAGAGAGAGATGCAAACTGAAGCATCCATCCAATCGTTTCAATGAAGAGGTTAAAGCTCCTTTTAAACATCTCCTAACTGGGAACATTGCCAGATCCTCTGAACCCAAAGACAATGAAGCAGGCGCAAGAAAAGCGAAGTTATGGGAACCCATAACATCACAGACATCCCCTGCTCTTCATTCCGATCACCCTCAATCTTAGAGTAGAAGATACCTGTTCTGACTTACTTGGTTCTTCTCGGTGGAAGGATCCAAAGGCTCCCGAGAGCTGCTGAAGGAAGGTGCTGAATGTCAAACTTCTTATACCTCTTGGTCCACCATCAGCTGAGCATGACTCACCACTGGGCTTGATGCCAACCATTGACACCTGAAAAGAAACTAGGATGAAGAAATCACCTGCGGTGGACTCCCCCAAGGATTGATTATCAATGCAACAAACAACTGCTGGGTTGTGTGTTTGCTCACCTTTTCTTTTCTTCCAGGTTCAGGATAATGATGTCTCCACCCAACAAGGTTGCCCAAGAAGAGTAATGAATTTTTAGCCTTAATACTTTAAATGCTGGGGTATCTCACTTATGCACAGCTGCGTAAACACCTTGGGTACCATCCCAAACTTGTCATGCCTACTCCGATTGTTCTTAATCATCAGGTGCATCTGCATTCACGGGAGATCTCTTGGTTCCGTTTCTTGAAGACGCCCAACTGCGTCTGAAAGTTCAACAGAATTGAACAGCGGATGATTTGGGTTCCCGAGCTTCCCATCCGCTTTGCAGTTCATTAAATGAAATAATTTACAAATGCACCACAAAGTTCTGGCTGCTACCTTCAAAACAGGGAGGCCAAGCTTATGGAGAAGTTATTTGCAGTTGGTAATAACTAGAAGTGGTAAATTCTGGAATGAGATTTAGAGGGCACCGGGAATGGCCTTGAAGGACAAATAGGCAAGATTCTGTTACCATCTCTGTTCAGATAATACAGGTAGTCCTCGACTTACGACCACAACTGAACAAATTTATGTTGCTAAGTGAGAAATTTGTAAAGTGATCTTTCTTGCTTATGATCTTTCGTGCCACATTTGTTAAAAAGTAATGGTAGAAGTTCCCCTCGCACGTATGTGCTAGTCGTTCCTGATTCTAGGGGGCGGTGCTCCTCTCCGGTTCAAAGCTGAAGAGCCAGCGCTGTCCGAAGACGTCTCTGTGGTCATGTGGCCGGCATGACTGAATACTAAAGGTCCACAGAACGCTGTTCCCTTCCCACCAAAGGGGGTCCCTATTTTTCTACTTGCATTTTTTACGTGCTTTTAAACTGCTGGGTTGGCAGAAGCTGGGACAAGTCACGGGAGCTCACCCCATTACATGGCACTAGGGATTTGAACCGCTGAACTGCCAACCTTTTGATCGACAAGCTCAGCGTCTTAGCCCCTGAGCCACCGCATCCCTATATTCATTAAATGACTGTTAAATTAGTAACATGGTTGTTGAGTGAATCTGGTTTCCCCATTTGATTTTGCTTGTCAGAAGGTCGCAAAAGGGGATCACGTAACCTCGGGACACTGCAACCGTCATAAATGTGAGTCCATTGTCAAGCATCCAAATGTAAATCACATGACTACGGGGATGCTGCAATGGTCATAAGAGTGAAAAATGGTCATAACTCAGTTTTTGCAGTGACATCATAACTTTGAATGGTCACTCAGTGAACTGTTGTAAATCAAGAACCACCTGTATAATTTCAGACCTAGACAGCATTGGTTTCTTGGTCTGGTCTACCTTATAGGGTGGACAGTAGGGAAGATTAGGTTAAAGGACAATTAAAGCAGAGACGGGACGGTTGAGAAGATATTTCTCAGCATTATACCAGGTTGCCATGCTTGTTGTTGTTAGTTGTGAAGTCATGTCTGACCCATCGTGACCCCATGGACCACGTTCCTCCAGGCCTTCCTGTCCTCTACCATCCTCTGGAGTCCATTGAAGGTTACGCCGACTGCTTCAGTGACTCCATCCAGCCACCTCCTTCTCTGCCAGCCCCTTCTTCTTTTGCCTTCCCAGCATTAGGCTCTTCTCCAGGGAGTCCTTCCTTCTCCTTAGGTGGCCAAAGTATTTGAGTTTCATCTTCAGGATCTGGCCTTCTAAAGAGCAGTCAGGGTTGATCTCCTCTAGGACTGACCGGGTTGGATCGCCTTGCAGTCCAAGGGACTCACAGGAGTCTTCTCCAGCACCAAAGTTCAAAGGCCTCCATTCTTTGGCGCTCAGCCTTCCTTGTGGTCCAACTTTCACAACCATACATTGCAACTGCCATGCTAACACTGTCCTATTTTCTTGAAGGCAACCATGACAGAAAGCGAGGTCAACCGTTAAACAGACTCCTGTCTCACAAACACATAGCAACTTTTTCTCTGCAGAAACAACCTGCTCTATGTGGCTTTGTGCAACCACAATCTGTCCCAACTGGAGGGTGTGTTTTTAAAAAAATATCTATTAAAGCCATCTCAAATTGTCTCCCTCGCCTGTCAAATACAATAGCTATCTCCACACCTTTATCAGCTGGGGCACCACTCTAAATGAATCAGACTCCGATTACAGTTGGATTTGAACAGAGGTTCAGGGCGGGGGTGTGGGGTAATGACCCAGTTGAATCTCAAATGAGCAACACCTGGGATACACCCAATTTCGAGGAGTTCAGCAGATGTGTAAGATTGATACTTCCTATCAGTGAGAGCCTTAAGAGATCGGTCAGGTTGAGCAGCCTGACAGATTTTTGGATCACCCTGCTAAGATTGATAGTTGGGTGGAATTACCCCCTTATCTAAGAAAACAGCTTGACTACCTAGGTCCACATCTCCCTGTTGGGGTGGCTGAAGTTAGCATAACAGGAAGATGTGGACCTAGATAGTCAGAAGAAGACTCCACCTTTTCTCCCTTGCTGTCCTAACATGTGGAGGAGACTGGTTATTTCTCTTGCGTTTTGAAAGTCTACCTTCAGATCACTTGTGGAGACGGAGAACCAATGCACCGTTCCCAAACCTGGAGAGAAAGCCCCTCTAAACTTTTGTGGGCACTTTTGGGCTTTGGAGAACCTCTTGTAGATCCTACCACAAAAGGGCTCTCCCAGGGAGACCGTCTCCATTCTCAAAAGGGTGATCTTGGTGTTCGTGTCCATCCACCAGTGTCCTCTTATCCTTGCCAGTTCCTTTCATTAGACCCTAATTCGATCGCCCTCTCTTCTGAGTTGGTGGAAGTGATGTCCGATATTTACAATGTTTAAGAATGTCTGTATTCCTTTCTGTCGTAGTCTGGTGTGCCATCTCTCTTCCAGAGCTACTTATTTGTTGTTGTTAGTTGTGAATCATGTCCGACCCATTGCAACCCCATGGATGACGTTCCTCCAGGCCTTCCTGTCCTCTACCTTCCTCTGGAGTCCATTTAAGCTCACGCCGACTGCTTCAGTGACTCCATCCAGCCACCTCATTCTCTGCCGTCTCCTTCTTCTTTTGCCCTCCATCGTTCCTAGCATTAGGCTCTTCTTCAGTGAGTCCTTCCTTCTCGCCAAAGTATTTGAGTTTCATCTTCAGGATCTGGCCTTCTAAAGGGCAGTCAGGGTTGGTCTCCTCTAGGACTGACTGGTTTGATTGCCTTGCAGTCCAAGGGACTCGCAGAAGTCTTCTCCAGCACCAGAGTTCAAAGGCCTCCATTCTTTGATGCTCAGCCTTTCTTATGGTCCAACTTCCACAACCATACATTGCTACTTTCCCGGTTTTCCCAGTTACTTATTACCCTCCAATTTTTATCTGTAGGAACAACCCTGTAAGGTAGGTAGGCTGTGGCTGAACTAGAATCATCCAGAGAGCTTTCACTTTGACCCAAGTCTAATTCCTTCATCCCTTCCACTATGCAACACAGATTTTATCCTGTTTGATGTTCTCCAGATCAGAGAAGATTATCCTTTTGTATCTAATATTCAGGGCCACACAACTATAATTTTAGTATCTTCCCCTTCCTCTGAAATAGCATTTATCCCGAGATTTCCATAACTCCAACTCTGGTGGGTTTTAAGAGGCCAAACCCAGAGAAATGAATGTCTTCCATTTCTGCCTAGGTATGCCGCCAGTAGCTATTTCAAACCAGCTTCAATATTTCTCAGTCAAGGAAGGAAGGATGAGTTATGCCAATTTGTGGTTAGAGAATCTCCCAGAACGTATCTAGAGGAGATACACCGGAAGCCTTCGTTAAGATGTTTATTGTCATATAAACATCTTAACGTCATTGTTTAGTGTCATTTTATAAGTCTTAATCCCTTGCCCAAGGCATCTTACATGAAGCAGAGAATCTATGCCACTGTCATCAATGGGCACGTGCCAGGGTGACTCCCTCTTCAATCTTCTGAGAAGGCAGTTGGTCATCCAAAGGGGGACAACAGGGAGAAAAGGAGGAGGAGGAGGATTTCCCCTTCCACCTCTCAATAACAGGACATTGTTAAGATTCATCCCACCCAACATAACAAGATGACTTCTGAGAACACCCTTCCTTCTTGTTGAAAAGAATTATACAGAATCCAAATGCTCTTATCAACAATTGTGACAATCTCGCCTTCACAACCCAGGGAAGCAAACAATTAAAAGTAATTTGGTGGAGCAAAGTGAGGCGTCAACTTACACCGTCGTGTTTGGGAGGGGGAAAATATTCTCAATTCCTGCCCTCAAAGTGCTATAAAAATGCACACAGCACACGGCGGTGGCTTGAAGCTTCTTCTTGAGATACCTCCTCGCCTAGACGACCAGGTAAGACTCAAAAGAGAGCTTCTAACAATATAATTTGGGGCTGATCTTATTTCCTGGGAAGCAGGGAATTGCAACGAGCCCCCAAGGGGGGGGGGATCTGATGGGTTCATAATTTTGGGTAACACCAACATTTTACCAGCTAGATACCAACTGTTAATCAAAATAGCCTTCATTCTGAGGAACTGGTTCTACAATTGGTAAAGTGAGAAAGGTGCTGGGAGCAAGAATCAAGGGTAATGTTCCCATCATCACTGTTGAAGAAGTCAACTGCTCGCCCTGTCGTGATTTTTGTAGACAGAAAGAGGGTCACTCTTGCTTTGTCCTTTGTATTTCGTTTTTAAGTTTGTAGAGTTGTAGATCCATTGAAAGACCCCTTTCTAAATTATATCTATCTCCTGACCCACTCACCTTCTCTTCTGAAAGCATCTTTGCCTTCTTCTACTCATCCTGCCCTGAAGAAGAGACACCTCTCTAGCTTCATCTCTGCTCTCCATATTGAAGGATCAGGAAGTACTCAAAAACCCGGGTTTAAAAGACATTACTTTATGCCATGTTCCCATAATGTGTAAATTTCCATCACCACTTCTCCTCCACCATTCCTTCTCCTTCTTTGCTACCACTCCTCTTCCTTTTCCTTCTCCGTTACTCTTTCTCCTTGTCCTTTTCTCCTCCTTCTCCATCATTTCTCTTCTTTCTCCATCACTCCATCTCTATCACTCCTCCTCCTTCTCCATCAGTCCTCTTTTTTCCTTCTCCATTACTCCTCCTCCTCCTCCTTCACTTCTCCTCCTTCACCATCACTTCACCTCCATCACTCCTCCTCCTCCATCACTCCTTCTCCAACTGCTTCCCCACCACTCCTTCATCTGCTTCTCCTCCTCCTTTTTCTCCATTACATCTTCTTTTCCTTCTCATTTTCCTCATCTGTATTCCCCTGAGCCTAGTCATGGATCATAATACCATAATCTTGTAGGGTGCCTGGATACCTCCCTCACCATCCATCCCAAGAGAGTTGAGAAAACAACCAAGTGATCTCGTGCACATAAGGATGGATCTTATCTGATTTCAAGTAGCACAGTAAAAGTGTAATAGTGCAGAATGATTTGATTTGATCCATCTCACCTACATTCTTGTAGAAGAATGTGGGTGGTGGGGTGGTTTTTTTTTTTATTTCTTAAGATAATATTAAGCTAATTTAATTTGTCAACCATTAAATTACAGAAGGCGTGGTGCTCTTAAAATTAGTATCATTCTTAATATGTATGAGTATCTTTCTCATTTATTTTGCATATAATATTAAAAGAATCCTTTAGGGGTAGATTAGGCTGAGAGCTCATAGTCACCAATAGCTGCTCTTAGATTTCTTCAGAGAAGTCCAATTAGCTATGACCCATCCCTCTAAATTCCCTTCTGCTTATTGACTTAAGGACTAGCCCTTGAAGAATTCTGCAGATTTGGAATTTGTAGAAATTCTGGATTCTGTGTCCTGTTTTAATTCAGCAAGATTGCCGCAAATCAGGGGTGAAATGCTCCTGGTTCAGACCGGATCGGGCAATCCGGTAGCGATTGTGGCAGGTGGTTCAGAGAACCGGTAACAATGGTGGCATTAGGCTCCGCCCACCCATCCGGGTGTTGTTACTTCCTGCTTTTAAAGGTAAATAAAGGCTCTGACAACCACGCGCCACAGCTGTAATTGTCAAAGCCTTTTTTTTTACTTGTAAAAGCATTTTTTATAACCTATTCGGCCAAATAGGTTGTAAAAAAATGCTTTAAAAAAGTAAAAAAAAAAGTTGGCCACACCCACCCAGTCACATTCCCCCCCCCCATGCCATGCCCACAGAACCTGTAAGCAACAAATTTTACATTTCACCACTGTCACAAATTGTACAATATCGAGTTTCTGACGATCCTTTTCTTCTCCCTGGTCTTCTTTCCTTGTAGAATCACCTCCATCTGCTGAAATGGACAGGAGATCCCCCTGCTATGCATCATGTCCACCTTCCATGGTGGTAATACGGCCACCAACCTTCACATTGACCATCCCAGGTCCTGCTCTCTTCTGCCCCAATCAACTTTTGCAGATTACACAACACAACCCCTGTGCACGTGGAGGGATGGGGGTAGGAAGAGGAATGATGCTTCCTGACTTCATCGATGAAGATCTGCCCAATCTAGAATTGGAGCCGAGCTCTAGATTTGGTTCAGCTCTTGCGACTCTGTATCGATCCAGAATGGCCTTTCCATCTGAGGCCTGGCTGTAGCTGATGAAAATTCAAGAAATGCTAGGAAAGAAAAACTTGGATTCCTTTCATAACCTAAAACAACCCAAATCCCAAATAAATTCATCTAAAACTCCTGGTGGTTAATATTTCTGAAGTCTGGGGTTCCATGTGTCTTCTTCCAGATTTCTTTGAAAGAGTTTTCTTTATTAACATTAGATTTTCTTTATCCCACCTGTGGTTTTGACGCCACACATGTGTGGACAGTGCATGTGAGTGAATTCCCATGTTGTTTGACATCGCACACATGTGTGAATGGCACTCGCCCACAAATTTCCATGTTCTTGGGATGTCGCACACATGCACAGATGGTTTGCGAGCGAAGCATGCACCCACTCACAGTCACATTTACGGTGCTGGATGAATCAATGGTGATAGAATGTGAAGCCACCTGTGAAAGAACTCAAGTTGGTGAACATACCTAATACCCTGCCTTCTATCTTCTCCACCTCAGCAACCCTTAACACAATGAGAAATTGGCTGGGGAATTCTGGGGGTTGAAGTCCACACATCTTCAAGTGGGCCAGGATGGGAGACGCTGCTTTAAATGCTACCTTGATTTTGCTTACCATGGCAAAATTTCAGAAAAAAAATGTCTTTCGTTGTTTCTGGGTTTTGTTTCGGCTTGGATTAACTTCAATGAGATTAAATCTGAGGACTAGCTGCTTTAATCTTAGCTGCTTTGGGTGGGGTTTCCATGAATAAGCATCATCCAGAGAAGAATTTCCCTTTTTTTAGAACTCTGAGTCAGGAGAATGTTAAACCAGAACATCGAGAAGATGGCCAGGAGGAACATCAAAATGATGCTTTTGTCTAAGAAGCAGAGATAATATTATTCATGTTACTCAGCTAAGATTAAATGAAGGACTCAATTAATTGAACTATTATTTAAGGTTGGACAATTAACATCAATTTAACGCAGTGAGAGATCACAGGAATATAAGTGATCTTATATCTTATATAAGGTCCTTTGATTAGAAACGTGGTCCCATCACACCAAGTTATCCGCTCACCGCCATTGAGAAGAAGAGCTTTAGCTCTTCATTACCAATCAGTGATGCTAAAGGGGCAATATGCAAATGGGAGGGGGTGATATGCAAATAAACTGAGGGACTGGAAAGTAGAGCCAGCCACCAAAGTTCTGATCTCAAAATTCAATGGACATTTCTGGAGATGGACCCATGGCGTGAGAAATTCATCCTGCAGAAAAATCATCTACTCCTCAAAACCTTCTTGGGTTGATATAACATCTCATGGGTGAAACCTTCTTAGATCTGTGCCAGCTGCTACCACTCTTGAACTCCTGTGCCATGTCTTCTGCCCTTCTTCCTTTAGAGGGCATCGTTCACCCATCAATCTCAGCGAGAAGTTGAGTAAACCCAACTTCTTGAAAGACTTGGTTATCTCACATAGGATCTGCTGCCTTTTCAAAGCAGGAGGATGAGAAGTAATTATGGCAAAGCTAAGCTTGCTGAGAGCATCACAAAGAGCTTTTGTGGGAAAGGAATGAAATTGTAGCAAGGAAAGCAAAATTATTAAGAAAAGAGATATAACCAAAGGAAAGGAGCTTGGAATTGGGTTGGGTTGGGTCCACATAGCACAAACCATCTTGGTTTAACCACTCTTTTTTGAGAAAGCCACCGGAAGTTGAGGCTATATAACACCTTAAGCTACAGACCACAGCTTATAAATGGCGATAACTGGGATCACCATAAACGAAGCCATCTAAACATCTCTTCTTCAGCCTTGGCCCAAGAAATCATGGCCTAATGTGAATGCAAATTCATCAATCCACAGAAGGACTAGTTACTATTATAGTTCAAGAAGGACTAGTTGTCTGGTTGTATTTCCTCAACCAATCTTTGAGTGTGTCACTTCGGCCCAACCATGGTTTGTTTCCAAGCAGCATTTTCTGAAACAGGTTCGAGAAAGAGGCTAAGTCCCCAGTCACGGTTGAGAGGCCAACACGGTTGAGTTTGCACAGCACACTAGACCAAACTGAAAAATCAACAATGTTAAGGCTTAATTGCCAACCTTAGATGTTTTAATGAAAGGCCACCAAGCCATCGTGAACTCGGATGGACCCTCGGATGGAAATTAGGAAGTCCTAATTTCTTCTCAACTAATTCTTCCTTTCTCCTAGTCGTACCACTCCAGACATGGAAAATCTCATCGCTCATCCCTTGTCCGATTGATACATGGTTTTGAAAAGGGCCCCTCCTAAATAATTTGCTTCCACTCACTTTTCCCTGATGGGATAATAATTAGCGAATCCCTTCCCTGCTTTCTCTGAAAAAGGGTACAGTTACAACCTGCAATGTATCCAGGTTGAAAGAAAAAAGGGAGGGGTGCTGGGAAATATATCATTATTATAATTCATGGTATATCTGCTGTTGGAGACTGTCTCCAAGAGCATGTGAGGTCAACAAGAACTGATGGTGAGAACAATTAATTGGTGGAACAACCTGCCTCCAGAAGTTATGAATGATCCAACACTGGAACTTTTTAAGAAGAGATTGGACAACCATTTGTCTGAAATAGGGTCTCCTGCTTCAGCGGGGGTTGGGGGTGGGGGGTGGGTTGGACTAGAAGACCACCAAGGCCCCTTCGAAACTCTGTTATTCTATTCTGTTCTGTCCTGTTTTCAATGCAAATTCCAGTCTGGAATAACTTTTTCTGTTAGAAAGGCAATGTCAGAAATTCCTTACCAATAAAGGAGAAAATATGGAACTCAGGATTGAAATGGAGGGTCGTGGGTGCTCTTTGAGTTTGGTTCTTTTCTTGTAGACATATCATTACTCAAACTAGGTAACCCCATCAATAAACCCCACTCCCTCTTAGCACTGATGATGTTACCTTGTTCGGTCATAAGACACCTGCAACAAAACAGCCAAGCTCAGAGAGCACCAAGGGCCCCTCATAAATCCATTATTCCATAGCTAACCTTCTTGAGTGGTGGAGAACATTTTCCTCTTTTATTTGGGGCCATTCCCCTCTCCAGGACCATCATCCTACTTTCCTCAAGATAAAGATGTCCATCTCTTTCTGTCTCTCTTTGCAGGTCTAGTTTCTAGATTTCTGGTCTTCTGAACTGTCCTTCTGTTCACATGCTTCAGGTTTCTCTTCACGTATGACCCCCAAACTCACTTCTCAAAGTGGAATTTGGCCAACCTAGATTGGAATGGACCCCTGTGACTTTCTAAGGAGGAGCCTGAGTAGCGTAGGGGAGTAATGCCTCCTACAAAGGCAGCATTTAAGATCCAGCTGCAGCAATTACTTGCAAGTTCAATCCCAGCCAGGCTCAAGGTCGACTCAGCCTTCCATCCTTTATAAGGTGGGTCAATTGAGGACCCAGTTTGTTGGGGGCAATAAGCTGACTTTGTATAAATATAAATATACAAAAGTATGAAGGCTATTGTTTAACGCATTGTAAGCCGCCCTGAGTCTCCGGAGAAGGGCGGCATATAAATCAAATTAAAATAAATAAAATAAATAAATAAATAAAGTCCACGATTATACTGACACAGCTTAAAATTACAGCTTGCTTTAAAGGAGCCGCTTCACCCCTCTGAATCAACTTGGGCTTGTGAGCAATTAAAATGCCAGGCTCCAGTTTCTCGTGATATTCCTTTCCTTAGAAATTCGGATTTCTTTTTTTCTGAGAACCAACATCCTATGTCCCGATTAAAATTTCAGTCTTTGATTTGTAGCTTCTCGTTCTGAAGGTTGTTCCTCACTTCTACAGTTTGGTGCCTTCTCTATGTTCAACCAAGAATGGGGTGCCTTGTTCGGATTTGACGCAGCCTAGTCATTAATCCAAGTTCCAAGATTATAAACCCAAGTTTGGAATGGCCCCCTGTGACTTTCTAAAGTCCACAATTATACTGACACAGCTTAAAATTACAGCTTTCTTTAAAGTAGCCACTTCACCCCTCTGAATCAACTTGGGCTGGTGAGCAATTAAAATTCCAGGCTCCAGTTTCTCGTGTACAGTTACCAAGCCAGATATTCCTTTCCCTACAAATTCAGATATTTTTTTTTCCTTAAGGAACCAACATCCGGTGTCCCGATTAAAATTTCAGTCTCTGATTTGTAGTTTCTCGTTCTGATGATTGTTCGTCACTTCTACAGTTTGGTGCCTTCCCTATGTTCAACCAAGAATGGGGTGCCTTGTTCGGATTTGACACGGTCTAGCCATTAATCCAAGTTCCAAGATTGGAAACCCTAGTTTGGGGTTTTAACCGTGGGTTTTGATCTGCACAGATCCTTGGCTCATTGGTAACCTTTTCAAGAGTTGGGGGAACCCTTGTGTCCAGCTCAAGTGCTCGTCCTAGCTATGTGTTACACCAAAGGTATGGTAGATGGTCCTTAACGGTCCATTCAGCTGACTGAACATCAAGCAGGACATAATTATACCAGAACGTCTGATGGAATTACCACTCACTCAGCTCTGTAAATCCTCTTGCTATACTCACCTCTCAGCTACGCTCCACCCTTCAAATACCCAAATTAAATCAAACACCCATGGGCGTCTCGAGGATGCAGTGTGAGAATTTAATGCGTTTGGGCTACATGTGGAGACTGAGTCCTTGACATTCCTTCTTTCGCCTCAAAACCTATCATCTGGACCAAAGATGGTATTCAGCCGGTTTGCCTGAACAGGTAACAGAAATTGCAGGTGGGCCCACTTGCCCCTGCTTTACCCCATCCTATTTAGGCATGTTTTTGAGGCCGGGCACATGTGTGGAATGGCGTGGAAGGCGCACAGCCCAGAATGTGCAGAAGGCCAGGTGTATGCGTGGATGTGCGTGCTCACATTTGTGAACACACGCTCTCCCCCACCCCTGCGTGTGCACATGCAACACCCCCCCCCCCAAGCTCTGTGCCATGCATGCATGCACGACCTCCCACAGCCCGTTTTGGGCCTGGCAAGCCTCCCTGAAGCCTCCTGGGACCAAAAATGGGCCAGGGGATGTTCACCCTGCCCCCCCATCCATGAGTGTGTGACCGCCCCATCCCCACACATACATGAGTGTCCCCCCTGCCCCCACATATGCACAAGTGTCTCTCGCATGCACCCTGTCCCTGCACCAGAGACCCAAAAATCAGCTAGCGGGCGGGAGGCGCCCTGTCCCTGCACAAGAGACCCAAAAATCAGCTAGCGGGTGGGAGGCACATGTGCATGAGTGGTAAAGCTGTCCAATGTCACTGGGACTTTTTTCTGAAGTGGACTCAGTTTTACAATGTTCAGTTAGCAAGCACCATAAGGAAGCAAGTCAGCCTGCCACACACTTTATATAGTCCAATGGCAGCTTGAATTTGTGGGGGAGGGAATTATCTTAGGAAAAGATTGGGCGTTGGTAGCCCTGAAAACAGCGAATCGAAGGAACCGTGAAAAATAGAACTGAAGAAATGCTTTTGGCTACAAAGGAGCAGAACTTTGTCCCTGGATCATGAGATTTTTGGGGGAAAGTGCAAAGACGAGCAACTGAGATGATTAAAGGCCTGGAGACTAAAACATAAGAAGAAGAGTTTCAGGAATTGGGTATGACTAGTCTAGAGAATAGAGGAAAAAAGGACTAGGGGTGACACAATAGCAGTATTCCAGTATTTGGGGGGCCGCCACAAAGAAGAAGTGGTATAGGATCTCCTGCTTGAGCAGGGGCTGGACTACAAGACCTCCAAGGTCCCTTCCAGCCCTATTCAGATTCTCATTCTAATTTATTTTCCAAAGTACCTGAAGGCAAGACAAGAAACAATGGAGGGAAACTAATCAAGGAGAGAAGCAACCAGGAATTAAGGAGAAATTTCCTAACAGCAAAAACAATTACTTGTCACCAGAAGATGTGGGTCACCTCCATCACTGGAGGTTTTTAAGGAAAGACTGGACAGCTACATATCTAAAATGATCTAAGGTCTCCAGCTTGAGCAGGGGGTTGGACTAGAAGACTCCCCCAAGGTCCTATCCAGCTCTATTCTGATTAAGATTAAGGTGTCACCTGCTTTGATTTCCACCAGAGACATAACCTCTAGAATCTGATCATCTTCCTTGCCTCCTTCTCTATTTTTTTTTCTTAAAAGGGGAGAAATGGGGATTTGGATGTATGAAGAGGTGACTTCATTAAGGCAGTGTCGACTCATGTAGGTTTGTACACACAGTGCCGAGATTTCAAGTTGGGTTTACCGGTATATTATTCTTACATCACCTCAACCGGCTTTCAGATGTGGTTATGGAAATGTTGGGTTGGACCAGGGAGGTGCTGGGAAACCTTTTTGACTCAGGGGATAGTCTGAAAAGAGAAAAGGAGAAACCTACCCAAGGTGCTGAAGTATGTTTCAGCATGCCACGGTTTTCCCAAAGCAGCAGCCCATAACGTGCTACAAGCCAAAGATTCGGCGTTGAGCTTAGGCTAATAAGGAGCCCTATGGGATGGGATGGGATGGGATGGGATGTCCTTTTACCTGTCTATAAAAAGAGCCAGGTGGACAATGCCAACTTCAGGTCATACGTCCAAGTCAGGAGGATGAGTTCTGACAATTAGTCTAAATGAGGAACACGGTTTGGTAAGGATCTAATTAAGATCTTTGCGTTGAGAAGGCCGCCTCATCCCCTCCAGGGCTGTCTAGGAATTGTTATAAAAAGCTCAGAGGCTCTTTCAAACAGATTCTTGGTATCCAGGTGTGGAGGGAACCAGGTAAGACTTTCTGGGCTAACTGAGAGGAGGGGGTTCAAGGCCCACCTGTTTTATCCACCTTCTCAACTACTTGGCTGGGAGACGATCTCTTAATTTTAACTGGGACTTTTTTAGAGCTTTCTTTTAAGGAAGGGTGCTTGTTTTTAGTGGCCGCTACAGTTGTTCAATTTTATTTATTTTTCCATTTTTATTTTTATTTTTTATTTCTATTTTAATAGTCCCCTCTCCCATATTGTACTGGAGTCTGTTTTTTATATTCTTACATTCACATTTTCAACTTCTTTAGATATTATTTTACCGTATGGAAGAATGCTTATTTTTATTTGTTACAGTTTACTCTTGTAAAAATTTTATTGATTTGTCAGTTTGCTCATTTTCATTTTATTTTGATTTTTAATATTCCCCTCTCCCATATTGTAAGGAAGACTGCTTTACGTCCCTTACATTCCTGTTTTCTTCGCCTCTTTTTTCCTTACGATCTTCCACTTTCTTTCATTGTTTTGAACTCCTCAGATTTTCAAATTCATGCTTTCCATGTTCCTCCCGATTTTGTTCTTTATTTTCAGGCGGTTGAAAAAAAAAGTACATCCGTTTTCTGTTATTGGCATTTCTCGTGTTCTTTGTTTTTCCCCTTCTGCTTTCTCATCCATTTTGCAGCAGTAAAATGGGAGTCATTCTATACATCTTTAAAGGCTCCTTTTTTTCCCACTTTCTCCATTTTTTAAACTTCATTTTCCTATCCGTTCTTTGAGATAATCCTCTTTTCCTCCCAAATTCTTTTTTCAATACAAGACAACTTATCCTTTAGAAGGGCTACTCGTGTATAGGGTTATCTTGATTCCTAGTAGTTTATTTATTACAGTTTGGTGCTCGAGAACTCTAAACTCCATGGTATGCCTCCCTAGCAAAGAAATTTTCATTTAAAAAAAAATCTTCAAAATAAAGTAAATTCCTTAGGAGCCAGATAATAATTTCTCCTTTATAAATCTAAGCGCAAGGACAGAATTTGAAAGAGAGAGAAATCGAAATTCATGCGTCCGAATTTCAGATAATAAAAAAATGCATATAGCATAAAACGATTAATCAGACTTGCCTCCAGAAATTGTGGGTGTTCCATCACTGGGAGGTTTTTAAGAAGAGATTGGTCAGCCATTTGTCTGGAATGGTGTAGGGTCTCCTGCTTCATCAGGGGGCTCGACTAGAAAACATCTCCTTCCAACTCGTTATTTTATGTTCTATGAAATATAGATCTAATTCAAATGAAGACCTCTAAACAAGCTACTAAGTGACCAGCAGTATAGTGGGGTAATTAGTTCTAAAAATTGAAAAATTAAAAAGAAAGCAATCATTGGGTTTCCGTTAAGGTTCATAGATTCCAATCTTCCTGCATTCTCTTTCTTTGAAATCCAGAGTTGGCAATAGAAAAAAGTCTGTCTTAGAATGTCTTTCTTTCATCTGTCCCGTCTTGCAACTCACAAGCTCTTTATTTTCAGACATGAAAGAGAAGCTTTTCCAGACCTGTTAAAACCAGTTCCTTAAATGCTGACATTTAGCAACCAAAGTAATTTGGCAAGAGCCTCCACACCCTTTTTTAATTTAATTTCACTGCACCTCTTGGTCAACCAGCAAGCTCTCCCTCTTGTTAAAATAATAATCTCAGAATTAGTCAGTGGTATCTTTAAGAGGAAAAAGAGAACCGTGTCTCTTAAAATTTCTATTTTCCAAACAGCTTTTTTTTTTTAATGCTTAATTTTGGGTATGGACTGATAAATCCCAAGAATTTCAAACTTTTTTCCCCCTCACATTAGTTGGGAGGTGTCCTAAGTAGTCTGAGCTAAACAGGTTATTTTTCTAAACAGCTAATAAGTGGGGGGAAAAAACATCTGCAATCATTTTGATTCTTAACTTTCCCTAACATGTTTGAACTTTTGCATAGAGCCTTTTTCAGATGTATCTATTCCACACATATAGGGACATGGTGGCTCAGTGGCTAAAATGCTGAGCTTGTCGATCAAAAGGTCAGCAGTTCAGTGGTTCGAATCCCTAATGCTGCATAATGGGGTGAGCTCCCGTTACTTGTCCCAGCTTCTGCCAACCTAGCAGTTCGAAAGCAGGTAAAAAATGCAAGTAGAAAAATAGGGACCACCATTGGTGGGAAGGTAACAGTGTTCCGTGCACCTTTGGCATTTGACCAAATGACCAAACTCTTGTTCCTCTCTGGTTTATCCCTGATTGTTCATTGTTCCTAAGATATGAACTCAATGAGAACGTATCTATGGGCCCATCGATCCATCACACACAGACCATCAGCTTCATCTTGGGAAGATCAACCTCTTTGGTGCCTTCTCATAGTTGCTCTTCCTTGGTTAATTAAACTTCTAGAAGTTCCAGATAGAAGAGTCTCTTGTTTCGAACTTCACCTTCTTCAGCCCCATCTCAGCATGGTCACCTGATAAAGTAGAGCTATTTTATGAATGGGCTGTAAGGTTATAAGCACTGTTTGATGCACCTTCAAATCTATCAGGTATCTTGAGCCATAAGGCCAAGAGTGAGATTTTGACTTGGATTCTTTCTCATGATTCCTTAGATAGAAACTTCCTTCAGATAGATTCCAACCAAAATTGACATTCAGTCACAGACACTCTGTTTTGTGTGTGTGTGTGTTATTGTTGTTGTTGTTTTGTCTTTCTGAACTTTATCAGCCCTATTAAGTGCTAAAAATTCAGAAGCTTAGAAGTTATTTGCCCAAATTCAAATGTTGAACTTGAGAAAGGAGAAAAATAAAGGGGGAGGTATGGTTCTGCAACCCAACAAGACAGACACAGACTTCAGAGGATAATTAGAACTGCAGAAAGAACAATGGCTACCAACCTGCCTTCCATTGAAGACCCGTATACTGCACGAGTCAAAAAGAGGGTTCAGAAAATATCTACAGACCCCTTGTACCCTGGACATAAACTGTTTCAACTCCTACCCTCAAAACGACGCTATAGAGCACTGCACACCAGAACTAGACACAAGAACAGTTTTTCCTCGAACGCCATCACTCTGCTAAATAATTCCCTCAACACTGTCAAACTATTTACTAAGTCTGCACTACTATTAATCTTCTCATCGTTCCTATCACCCATCTCCTTCCACTTATGACTGTATAACTGCTTATTTATACCATATGACTATCATTAAGTGGTGTACCTTATGATTCTTGATGAACGTATCTTTTCTTTTAGATGAGAGATGACTGAGCGCATATGCAGACAAATTCCTTGTATGTCCAATCACACTTGGCCATTTTTTTAAAAAAAAATCTATTCTAAGAATACTGTGTTTCTCCAAAAATAAGACCCTGTTAGGCCAATTGAGCTTATTATCTGGGATTGTCTTACTTTTGGGGAAACACAGTAAAAGCAAACTCAAATGAAGTTATCCAGAAATTAGATGGATGGATGGATGGAAGGAAGGAAGGAATTATTTTAACACAAGAACTTTAAATCTCTTGTTTAAAGAACTGGGTCCAGGAACAGCTTTCTTAGAAGATCCATGCCATCTTCTCTAGCATACTACAGAACATGCCTCTTCTTGAGACCATTTTGGAAGACGGACTCCCCCATCTAAGATGAAAACATTGCCAGATCCGACAAATTTCTCTCCCTTCAAAAAGACCCCCCCCCCTTTAATTTCCTCCATAGCACTAGACATTTATATCTGCAAGTGTCTTCCACACTCTCCTTGGTTCAACAATTCAGAATATATTACCCAATTTGGGAGGAAGAAAACGGTGCTTCCATTCCAGTTACGAGCAACATATTTATTTGATTTAGCTCGCTCCGCAAAGAAACTTGAATTTGGAAAGACCTGTTGCTCATCCCTTGGCTGAGATGATTGATTTCCTTGTTCTCAGATCACCCACCCTTGCTGTACATTGAATTTTCCTTCCTAACCTGTTTAGTTTTCTGCTGATCTCTTATCTCTTATCTCTGAGCAAATCTGGAGCTTCTTTGGCTTCTTGAAACTGGATCGGTGAAGTGGTAAGGCTGGGGGAGGGAAGTTGGGAAAAAAACAGGGCGTGTCCACATTCTCTTGCCAGCTATAAAGCTTGGGAAATAGCTGTGCACACAACACCTGCCTAAGGTGAGTTTTCTTAAAGGGAGAAGTAAGAGCCTTTTTACTGCTTTGCTACAATTGTGGCCCCTGTCAAGCTGGATTCTCAGACAGGTAAAAGGAGTAGAACCAGAGTGGATTGAAAGTATGGGCAGGAAAATGGGTGATGAAACAAGGAGGGAAGCTAGATGTAGGACATCTGTCAGGTGTCTGGAGGTTTTGAGGACGTTCGTGACCTGAGTTACATAGGAAGAGTGGGGGAAAGGAGAGAGAGGAAGGGAGGGAGGGAGAGCAGTTGGCATAAGAATCTTTCCTAAGTAAATACAAATGATATTTTCAACCAGTTCTACTAGATTAACTATGGAGTAACAGAGGTTGACCTTTTACGAAGTGAATGTTTTCAGACAGGAGAAGTCAGCCTGTCCATCTGTCACCATGTGTGACTGCTGGATGCCCAGATCATTTTGCTTGTCTCCCTTCTGTCTCCTCTCCAGATTCATCCTCCCAGCAGAATGTTTGGCTCAGGCGTGAAGTGTGTCACCAAACCTTGTGTCACCTCCTGTCCAGATGCCAAAGTAGTGATCCATCCGCCCCCACTGGTCCTGACCTTACCTGGACTGAGTCTCAAGACCTCTCCGAAACAGTGCCTTGTGGAAAGCCAGACTTCATGCCTCACTAATGGCTGTGAAGTGGGCTGTGAGGCGGGCTCCAAGGCCATCGTCACCAAAACCTCAGGCTTGGTTGCTCTTTCTGGTGGAGATACTCCTTGTTGTACAACCACCTGTCCTGATTCTCAACTGGTGATTCAGCCTCCCCCAGTCTGCATCACCATCCCGGGTGCAGTTCTCACCAGCCACCCCAATGAGTGCATCATCTCAAGCTCAACCAACTGTATCACCAGTGGTGTCCAACGCCCTGCATTGCCCCGTTCAACATCGGTCTCCGATTGCTCCCTCACTCCACAACGTCTAACTCGCTCAGCCTCCGTCCCATCAGGACTCAACAGCTCAGTCCAATGCCTAACACAAGGGCCTTCAAACAAAGTGGTGATATACCCTCCACCAATCGAGGTCACCATTCCTGGTCCTGTCCTGGAGATAGCTGCAGAAGAGTGTACCGTGGAAGTCTACAACAACTGCAATGGTAACAACGCCCTCACTGGCAGTGACCAAAACGCCATCACCAGTGGTGACGAGAGTGAAATCAATGCTCTAATTCCACGGGCCAAGAGTTGCACCACAGTATGTGGGCTGATGGACACTTCAAACTGCATTTCCCAGGGACCAGAGATGAAAATTACTATCCAGCCCCCTCCTATTGAAGTCGAGCTTCCAGGACCTATCCTGGAAGTTTTTCCAGAAGCATGTAAGGTAGAAACTCTCAATCCAAGTCCTCCAGGACCCGAGGCCATCACTAGTAGTGAGACCAAGGCCCTGTGTGATGGCAAGACGCCCTCAACTGCATTTGCGGCTACTACCAGTATAAAACGCCGTCTCCCTGATGTCCGACGTCCTCCTCGACCCTGGGCTGAGATGTACAGCCGGTCAATGACACCCCGAAGCATTGCATTATCGCAACAATCCCGACTGGCAAAATACCGTAACACCTTATACTCCATGCATTCCCAATCATCTTACTAAACTTTCAGTGGATTATGAAATTGTAAAGACAGTTGGTATTTTTATAAATATTTGTATATATAAAAAGTGAGAGTGCTGGTCATGCACCCACCATCCACCATACCTATGGATCAGATGGGGCATTTATCGAAGTTATTCTTCCAGTGGTTTAGACTGTTGTAGATTGTTTTTCTTCTGTTTTTGGGTCCCATTTAGGTTTAAAGCCCAGGTGATCATGATTTTTGACTCCATAGATTCCAAAGTAACGTTGATTGTTCTTTTAATATCCATGGGAATGTGGTGTACCAGAAAAGCAATGGAGAAGTAAGACTTAAAATTACTTCTGACTGCCATTTTGTTTGTAATATAACTTCTCTCAGAATTTTCCTAGTGTGATGACAGAGGCAAAATAGAAAACTCCTAGATTTATGGTCAATGAGGAATGCTGACTATTGTAGTTTAACAGCTTTTGGTGGCCACTTATCTCTCATCTCTGGATCAATGGATTGCTCCAGGATCCTGTTGCTACCAGTTGCCGAGATGTTTTCTAGCAAATGTAGTTTCCATGAATTTGTCCAAATGTAAGCCATCAACACATCTTGCCTTAAAGATAGCACTTTGTAGCACTTCAGAATAAGTTCTGTATTAGTCCAAGGCCTGTGTCAAGCTAAGATGTCTGGGTTTGTTTGTTTGTTTTTTTTGTTTTTTTGTATCCCTGCAGAAGTTGTGGATGGTCCGTTCTCCTATGGGCAGGAATGCTTGGTTCTTGCATCACTACCCCACTTGGGGGTACTCTCATATGATCCCACCATGATGTCTTCTTCCATGTTGGTGGGAGTGAGGTCCATCAGACGTTCACAATTATTTTCAGGGAATAAAAGTGGTGGTAGAAGTGGGCAGCCTAGAATGTTTGAGAAGTTTCCATTAGCAGATCTAGGACAGCTTCTCACCCTCTATGTTTTATTCAAGATGTCCTCAAAAACTTCTCCAGAGGATGATATCAGGACCACTGAGACTCTACATGGTAGTATATATAAAACAATGAGGTGGGTCTATATTGAGGACTTCTTACTGATGAGAAAATGTTGCAAACATCAGGTAGTAGAAGACCTCTGAATTCATTGTGTCTGGAGAACACTATTTCCTCACAATGTTCAGAAGAAGCGGTGATGATCAATTTGCCATGACACGTATGGCTAATTGATAACTGATAACATTTGATACTTAGAGGATCTGAAAGTTGGTTCTTCAAATCTATTGCTACTATCCCATTGTCCCAACAAAGCTTCTGAGTAAACTCATGGTACTAAGGATCCTCTCATTCAGCTCCATAGAAGACTTACTCCAAAGTAGTAACAGTAACAGAGTTGGAAGGGACCTTGGAGCTCATCTAGTCCAACCCCCCTGCTCAGGCAGGAGACCTATACGAGAGATTCAAACCGACAACCTTTCAGATCAACAAGCTCAGCGTCTCAGCCATTGAGCCACAAACAAACCTAGATAAGATTACACCAAACAGGGTTGGAATTTCTATCAGAAGGATGTGATAAATTGGAGGTAATGAATTAATCTCCTAAATGATCCTTGTTTTGTTTTTAAAAAAAACCTTTTAGGGGTTGTAACTAATGTTTGTAGTCTTTGAAATAAAGCTAGCATGTTTATTTTATGCAAAATGTTTTTTAAAACAATTCTCATTCTCAAAATGCCAAATCTTCCAGTAATAAACTGAATTAAAACTTCTAAAAAGTTCCAGACTTCTTTTATCCTGTTATTTAATTGCTTGGGAGGATGGTGGGGGAGAACTAATATTCTAATAATCTATGAAATATCCATTTTCATTGCAACCAGATATTTTTGGAGCAAATTCAACCACACGTCTCCAACTTGACTCAAAACAACATAGACCCCTCCTTGTGTTTGCACTGCTCACACCCAGTCCTTGCTCACTCTGCTTTTTCTCACCCAGGTAGAGGTGCACCACCAATACATTGTAGGCATCTCTATAATGTGGGTTTGAAGGTTTGGCCAGGCACAACTCTCTCCAGAATCACTTCAAGGCACAAGAGGGAATCAAAGCTGTTGAAGATTTTATTGGGGGGTGGGGAGAGTAAAGGTTCCCCACACACATATGTCCTAGTCGTTCCTGACTCCTGATGCTCATTTCCGTTTCTAAACCGAAGAGCCAGTGCTGTCCGAAGATGTCTCTGTGGTCATGTGGCCAGCATGACTAAACATCAAAGGTGCACAGAATGCTGTTACCTTCCCACCAAAGGTGGTCCCTATTTTTCTACTTGCATTTTTTCCGTGCTTTTGAACTGCTGAACTACTGACCTTTCGATCGACAAGCTCAGCGTTTTAGCCACTGAGACACTGCATCCCTAAATGTCCCTAGGCGGGGAAGGGGGGCATCCTTAATACTTACATTCCAACCAATGTTCAGAAGATCATCTGAACATCTAATTGTCCTGCTTCAAAAAAATGTAGTGGAGTCTGTAACATCTCAACCCTGTTATCATTGTTGCATGTTCATACAGAGGAGATTCCGTGGAACTACCATTTAAGGCCATTAACATGGTAAGTAATAAGTTATAAAGAGCATTTAATGGTAGTCTTCAGAGGATGGAATTTCCTCTCTTCCAAAAATATGTGCATTGTACCTCTTAATGATCTGTTGTAACAACATGCTTCCACCATGCCTCCTTACCAGCTTCATTAAAGCTGCATATATTAACTTCCATTTTTGTCCTAAATGTTCTGTTCAAGCAGGTGGCATTTCCATACACCTGGTGCCCGTGATTTGAATAGTCAACTACATTCCACACTGATTGGGAGTTCATAACTGCTGATCCAACAAAGCTGTTGCCCGCCTAGAAATCCTATAGTTCTCCAAGGTTTCATTCCTCACCATTCCTGGTGGACCTTCATCTGACCTTAAAAACAATTCAAGTAGCAGAAATGGAAGCTGCATCAAAAGAAAATTCATAATCCTGTTTTCTTAAAGAAAAACCAGCTCCTACTATCAGTTGCTTCACAATTCCCTCTCCCATAGAGTCTTCCATCTTTCACCTGAAATTCTTGAAATGACTTGGAAGAGAGGTTCCTATGTTCTTTGAGGTGGCTCAGACTCACTGGGAAAGTTCTCTAGGCTCTGGACCTTTCCCAGAAAATGTGAAAGTCATACTAAAGGTGCAGGAAACTATTTTTAAAATACAAGAAGACAGATCCTTCTGAAAATGGAAAAGGGCAGGTCATTGTTCATCTCAGATACTTTCTCCATCTTCTTCTTTTCATGAGAAATATATGGGTATCTTTTTTTTAAAAAAAGAACTGTTCTTGCTCATGGTCAGTGATAATTCCTTCTTGTATAAGTCTAGTCAATTTATTTTATCAGTCTAATTAAGCACATTGTTCTCTCCCATAGTGGATGAGGACATTCATCTTCTCCTAGGTAAGGTCAACTTCTCTTGAGTTTGTTTCATCCATAAGCGCCATCCTGCTTCAGCAGGGATCTGAAAAATTTAAAACGAGAACCACTTCAAACACATGTTTTTATTTTTCAAGAGAAATGCCTGAGGGGCCAATTCACAGTTTGAAAACTGCAAAAGAGGGAGAAGGAAATTCCTGTCCAACAGGTTCAGCATGTAACCATAGCGTCTTATCAGAATTCTTGCTGATCCAGTTTTTCTAATGTCCAAAGAATTACGAGCACCATTCCTAGTTCAATTCCACCAGCAGGTCTAAAGGAATCTCAAAAAACGGAAGTGAATTCAGTATTCAGAAATATCCTCTTTGACTCCTTTCTTCTCATTTGGAGAAAACTATAAAAATGAGAATAGGAACAATGATCAGCATCGGCTAATTCATTCCATCCACAACTGTTTTGGACACGTTGGGGTGCTTTGAGTTGACGTGCTATAGCAAGAATCTCCAAAGTTGGCAACTTTTAAGACTTGTGGATTTCAACTCTCTGAATTCCTCAGCCAGCGATGCTGGTTGAGGAATTCGGGGGGTTGAAGTCCACAAGACTTAAAGTTGCCAACTTTGGAAACCCCTGCTACAGCATGTAGTTGTCAAGTTTGGAGACCTCTGTGCTAGAGGAACTGTCCAAATATACATTGCCTCATTTATCCATGCATGTCTATGCTCATTTTGTGTTACCATCCAATGTCCCCTCTTCTCTACCTTCTCAGATTTAGAGGCCACAAGGTGGATTGTTGTTAGTTGTGAAGTCGTGTCTGACTCATCATGACCCCATGGACAATGTTCTTTCAAGCCTTCCTGTCCTCTACCATCCTCTGGAGTCCATTTAAGCTCATGCCGACTGCTTCAGTGACTCCATCCAGCCACCTTGTTCTCTGTCGTCCCCTTCTTCTTTTGCCCTCCATCGTTCCCAGCATTAGCTCTTCTCCAGTGAGTCCTTCCTTTTCATTAGGTGGCCAAAGGATTTGAGTTTCCTCTTCAGGATCTGGCCTTCTAAAGAGCAGTCAGGGTTGATCTCCTCTAGGACTGACCGGTTGAATCGCCTTGCAATCCAAGGGACTCGCAGGAGTCTTCTCCAGCACCAGAGGTTCAAGGTGGATAGAACTAAACTAAAATTAAATAATAAATTTAATTAATAAGAAAGAAAGAAAGAAAGAAAGAAAGAAAGAAAGAAAGAAAGAAAGAAAGAAAGAAAGAAAGAAAGAAAGAAAGAAAGAAACGGGTGGGGCACCATTTCCTTGGAAAGGAAGGAATCTGAAAAAAATGGAGCACTTAATTGAAAAATAAATTGTCACCATATTTAGGCAGTATAATCTTCAGGGTGTAGAAGATCTCAGAACTACAAACAAGAGATAGCACTCCATACTTCCTGTTTCTTTGCCTTACTGATACAACAGAGCAAATTTGTCACTCACATAAATTGCCTAAAACACAAGGAAGCAGAAATTTCCACAAAACTTTACCATTTTGGCTTGCTCAGTAATTTAAATGGATGAGCAAGGATGGATTTGTTCGATTTTCCACAATTCCCATAGTATTCCAGTTCTTTTAACAGCATACCATAGAAATGAGAGACAGGCCAAGATCTGCTTTGGCATGGTTATCTGTAGCTTAAGGAGGGGTGTGTGTGGAATTAGCTTTGACTGCCCCCAAGTGGTGAAATTGAGGAAGTGAACCAAATTGAGAAATTGAGTAGTGAACTAATTTTTCCACTTGGGGGCAGTCAAACAACTCGAATTGCAGACCAGATTTGCACTTGATGCCAGATTAGGAGACTGTGAAAAACTTGGAAGGAATTCCTCCATCTACCCATGTGTTTGTTTTTGGAAAACCATATAAAAACAGTGACTATAAATAAAATCATCTGAACAACTAAAATAACAAAGTTACATTGTAAAACTACATTTTTTATTTGGGGGGATTGTTAATTATTTTAGAGAAAGTTCTGCAAAGGGGGGAAAAAAAGAGATTAAACATTATTAGCAATATTCTCTCTTTCTCTGGACCAAGTACAAGTTGCATCCACATAAAAAGAGAACTGAAATTCCTGCCCCCCAATGGCCATATTTTGCTAATGCTCCTAGAGGAAAACAATTTAGAACTATTCCAAAGAATTAAGAGTCTGTCCCCTAGTGGCCGCATACTGCCATACCACCTGGAGAAAGAAAACATGCAGGGAATTATAGTAGGAAAATATTCTTCCCTCTGGCAACCAAACTTTGAAACTACACCCAGCAGAAGTGGGGGGAAAATACTATTGTATTCCAAAAGATTGAAGTATATTGCCATCTGGTGTACCTACTTTGCTACTGCACTTGGAGAAATGAAACAATAGTAAGGAGTGAAGAGTTTGCCTTCTGGTGGCCACAATTTGCAACTATTCTCAGAGGAAGAAAAGAGGGACTATTCTGAAAGCTTAAAGTACTTTGCCCTCTAGTGGACCTACTTTGCTATTGCACTTGGAGAAATGAAACAATAGTAAGGAGTGAAGAGTTTGCCTTCTGGTGGCCACAATATGCAACTGCACCTAGGGGAAGAAACTGCTGGCATTATGTCAGTTATAGCAAAGGAGTAAAAAGTCTTCCCTCTAATGGCCAAGCTTACCGTAAGCGAAGAATTTTTCAAATTCTTGCAAATACTGCCCTCTATGGTTTGTTATTCAGAAAACACTACTAGACGATCAAAACTGACATATAAGTATAAATGTGGGGAATGAATTCTAATTTTTGGGATTCACACAGCCCTGTGTTACAACTTTACCAATCCCATTGAGCCTACTCCCGTTCTGCAAAACTAGCTCTTGAGAAGCATAAGAACAAGTTGTTGAAAGTCTTCAAAATAGAGAAAAAGAAGAGATTATGGTATCCCCAAGGAAGGGTGATGGTGAATACACAATTGTAAAATTTTGTCAGGTTCACGAGGACATCAATGAATTCTAGGCTACACATTCAGTAGCAAGCTCTTTTGTCTGCTCTCTCCAGCTTTTCTCTTTGTGGTATTTCCCAATTTTCAATCTCACCCAGCCACATTCATTTTTTAACAATTATGTGAATTGCTTGAATAATTGCTGATGTCTTGTCACCCTTACAAGCGGACCAGACAGGAAATATACCCAGATGACCTAATCCTACTTTACTGTAAAGGTGAATAAACCACATGAAAGGCTTGAAAGGCTAAAAGTACAAATTGCCCGCCATCCCCTTTACAGCCTGAGAAACTAGAGAAGGTCTCTTCTTTCTCTGCCCATTGTGTAGTTGTGGTGTAGTTGTGGGAAACAGGGTTGTATTGTTTTTATAGAATTGTAAGAAGACATGTTGGCCTGTGAACAAAATACTTTGTATATGTTTTGAATCTCATGAGCTAGGCTGGAGCCTGAGAATTGTACGTAGGAGCTAGGATTAGAGACCTTTGTTATGCTAGAAATTGGCCAAAACCAAATTTACTGATGATAGTTACTCTAAAGACAACCCCTAGAAACTAGGGCCATAAAAGGAAATTTGCAAATAAGGGCAGGGTGAAATAGAATTAGAGTAGTGGGAGATGCAATCGGGGTGGAGATAATGCAGGGGTGAAATCCAGTAGGTTCTGACAGGTTCTGGAGAACTGATAGCGGAAATTTTGAGTAGTTCGGAGAACCGGCAAATACCACCTCTGGCTGGCCCCAGAGTGGGGTGGAAATGGAGATTTTGCAATATCCTTCCCCCAGCTCCTGAACAAAGAGAACCTTCATATCGTCACCGCTACCAGCTCGGCCGAACCAGGCCAAACCAAGAGGAACCCACCACAGCTGTAGCAGAATCTGTCTAACCCTGCCTGGACTATGTAACTAAGCAACATCAGGTCTGGTTAGAGTAGACAACAGACCTATAGACTAAACTAAACCTCTCTGGATGAATGCCACCTGCAATTTGTGTAGGCTGGGAAGGAGGTGCCTTTGAAAAGCCAGTTCTGAGGATCAAGATGGCACAGAACAGAGTAAATCTCTGTTAGGTTAGTAATTACTGTGAAGGCAATTGAGAATGAACATTCCAACACCTGCTTGAATGAACTTTTCTTCTTCTTCCACGCAAGTGGGTGTTGGGCCACACCTCTTGGGTGAGCCTCCTCTTGTCAATCAAATACTATAATCAACCACCTCCTCTTTGCTTTTTTGTTTCCTTTCAAATTTGTTTACCAATGTTCCAGAACTTGTCTACCTACAAAGAACATTTCCTGAACAAAAGATGTGAGGGTTTTTGGAAAAATCTCAAGAGCAGAAGTATTCCACTCAAACCCCTCTTTCCTTCCCTCCAACTCTTCAGTTTCTAACTCATCACTCCTGAACATTTTGTTGTTCTTCTTGAGTTGCTAAGTCATGTCCAATTCGTGATCTCATGGACCCTAGCACACCAAGTCCCATGTACTCCGTCTCTCAGAGTTTGCCTAAATTCATGTCCATTGAAGGTCAAACAAAGAATAATGGATGGAAAATGATCAAGGAGAGATTCAACCTGGAAATAAGGAGACATTTCCTGACAGTGAGAACAATCAACCCATGGAATGGAAGATACCTTCAGAAGTTATGGGAGCTCTATCACTGGAAGCTTTCAAGAGGAGACTGGATTGCCATCTGTCAGAAATGGTGTAGGGTCTCCTGTTTGGGAGGGGGTTGGACTAGATGACCTACAAGATCACTTCCAACTCTGTTCTGTTAACATCATCTTATTAGCAAGCATTGGATGGAAGTATCTCATGTGAATGCAGTTACCAGGTCATCTTTCACCAAAGAATAACCATGTCAGTTGGCTGTAGCAAAGATAATCTTCTTACATTTGATGAAGCCAATGTGTCTCCATCCAGAGAGGTCTTTCAGTATCAATTCCCACCCTGGCAGGGGAGAAAGTAACATAAATTAAGCATCAATGTGCTGATTGCACATCCTTGCATTGGATCAACAGGTGTTGACAAATTGCAAAAGTTCAAAGGGAACCAAGGCAACATACTCTGTGATGTCTTCAGAAAGCTATGGGAAACCCATGGCCCATCTTGTAATGAGGTCAACATCATTTGGCACACTTCATAGCCTTCATAGACATCTCCATCATGTGACAATATTAACAGCTGTGACAATTTTTGTCAAAAGGGTTATTATCAAAGTATGCTAACAACGAAGACTATCACATTCCAAAAGCCAGTTATGGATTTGGCACGCCCTGTTGATCCAGATTCTTGCTTGCTATCACTGATAGAGTAGATAGATATCCAGATAAGGAAGGTTGGATGGAGTTTTTCAGGACTGGATGGTTTTTGTTTGGGTTACTTCTACAGCGTGAAGGTGGTGTGCTAATCCAGACAACTGTGTCAGGTTAGGGTTCAAATCCAGGAATGGAAGAAGTCAATCATCATCTGTTGAATGAGGTCCACTTTTAGCAGCATAACTACAAAGTAGATAGGATTTCAGTTAGAAAATTAGCTCCTAAGGTTATCTCTTCTTTCCCAATAGGGTTTAGGAGTGAACTTCAAAAAAAAAAAAAAAAAAGAATATTTTCAAGAAATATCCAAAGGTTAAGACAGTGTGGAATGAGCAGAAAGAACTTCCCCTAGACTTTCTGGACATCTTTGTTAATGTACTTCAGTCACCTCAAACTTGCATAGAGTACACAAAACATTGAAGATACCTATTCTGTAGATCAAGAAGAAGAATTTTGCAGTAGAATTCAGTGGTACCTTTAGTGGCTAATTCAGCTTCTGGGTTTTGTGTCTCATCAGTGGTGGAGAACTTCTACAAAGCTTTCTTTCTTCATTTCATGGCTGCCTGGGAAAACTTGCCAATTTTTAATCTGACAAGAGAGCTAATAAAACAAAGTAAAAAATATTGTTCTTCGCTCCTTTTAGGATGTGTAATGAGAACCCCAAACATCTCACACATTGCCCACTATGTTTCCTGATTGCTTATTTGTTTCCTATGACTATCATTAAGTGTTGTACCTTATCATTCTTGATGAACGTATCTTTACTTTTATGTACACTGAGAGCTTATGCACCAAGACAAATTCCTTGTGTGTCTAATCACACTTAGCCAATAAAGAATTCTATTCTATTCTAATTCTATTCTATTCTATTCTATTCTATTCTATTCTATTCTATTCTATTCTATTCTATTCTATTCTATTCTATTCTATTCTATTCTACTCTACTCTACTCTACTCTACTCTACTCTACTCTACTCTACTCTACTCTACTCTACGGAACCCCCAATGGTGAACCGTATCTTTACCAAACAGATTCACACATCTCCCTTTACTTGTTCTAATTACAGGGGAGAATTTTTGCTTAATTTTAGGGGAGAAACTCAGTTGATTTGGGCTTCATTTGGGGAGAGGGGCAGCTGGAGAAGGAATGTAGGTGTCAGATGATGAAGCAAAAAGAAAAGACTTCAGTAATGGTTGCGACATGCCATTGAGATGCCACAACTTCTGGGGAGGAACTTGGAAAACATTTCCAAAGTTGGAGAAGAGAGGAAGAGTGATGTTATATTATTAATAGCACCCTGGGTGATTTTCCCTTGGTGCTCCTGTAATTGGCACCTGTGATTTAAAAAGATTTTAAAAGTCATTGTTTTTCTCTTCTAAATTGGGGTGTAGCAAAAATGGGGTGGAGGGGAGGAAGGGAAATGTTCTTCTTCTTCTTCTTCCTCCTCCTCCTCTTCCTGTTCTTCTTCTTCCTGTTCTTCTTCCTCCTCCTCCTCTTCTTCCTCTCTTCTTCCCCTCCATCTCCTCCTCCTCCTCCACCTTCTCCATCTCCTTCTCTTTTACCTCTTTGGATGTCAAGAGAGATACAAAGTTGTGGTTCTTGCTCTTCTGGTGGCCTTAACCGTTGTTAATTGATTCTGAAGATACCTCTTCTCAATCATCCAACTCCCCTGGGCAGGTTTCATAATTCATTTAAACCTTTATTTACAGATATTTTTAAAGGGTCATACTCAAAAGCAGCAAACACAATTTAGGACAGAAAAAAATGGAGCAGATGTAAAAAGTCAGCATGAATTGAGTTTTCTCCCAAAATTTGTCTCCATTAGCTGAATCTGTTGCCTGTTTTCCATAAGAATATTAAATTGTAAAAGCAGAAGCAGGAAATGTGTTGGGCTCAAATAAAGATTTCAGAAGTTGAGAGCTGAGAAGGTCACTGAAGGTCATCTTGATCAAGTCCTGGAGTGAAGCAGGTGATTAGATTGATTGATTGATTGATTGATTGGAGTTTTATAGCCATCCATCTCAACAAGTATTTATTATTTACTTAGCATATGGCCATATCATACATGGAGTAGCAATATATATTAACATTTCACCTTGATTAGTAAAGCACAATAATATACATATTAAAAAGGTTCAAATACTGTACCAATGTCTAGGTCATCTAATAATTGAAGCGAAGCATCATTTATATTTTTTTAAAAAAAGAAAAAGAGCCGAGGTGGCGCAATGGTTAGAGTGCTGCACTGCAGCTATTTCAGCTGACTGCTAGCTCAGCAGATCAGCAGATCAAATCTCACCAGCTCAAGGTTGACTCAGCCTTCCTTCCTTGGGTAAAATGAGGACCCAGATTGTTGAGGGCAATATGCTATTTAGTACACTGTCGATTGTAAGCCGCCCACAGTCCTTGGAGAGTGGGCGGCATAGAAATATGAATAATAATTAATTTATTTATTAATTAATTAATAATCAGATACTGGCAGGGGTGAAATCTACTTACCTTTTCTACCAGTTCTGAAGTGCGTGCACCGCACCATCATCACATCCGATTTTTTACCCTCTGTGCATGTGCAAAGCCTTCTGCGCAGAGGGTCAAAAACAGGCTGCTTCCTGGTTCAAACCAGGAAGTAACGACATCTGGGCAGGTGGGCGGAGCCTCGCACTACCGCCGCTATCGGTTCATTGAACCACACATTGCCACCACTATTGGTTTGCACGAGCCGGACAGAACCAGCAGGATTTCAGTACTGGACACTGGACCGGTAGATGCCCTCAGCTTAGAGCTAGTCATGGTGTGATCTACAGTTTGATGTGGGACCAGCAGTCACACTGAGGGGAGAATACTATGTCCCATTTATTTCAACAAGTCACTAATACCAACTATGACTTCACTCCTTATAGAATATACATTTACTGCCACAGCTCACAGAGTGAAGGCAGCAAGATGTTTTGGGGGTATTATCTCCCCCTTCAGGGCCAGGCTACTCCTGAACAAGATGTTTTACCCAGGGGTGAAATGCTCCCAGTTTGGACTAGATCGCCTGTTCTGGTAGCGATGATGGCAGGTGGTTCAGAGAACTAGTAGCAAAAATCCCTGCCCTCCTCCCCACCCCAATGCCCAGATGAGCCGTGCGATCATCAGAAGCTTTTTTTTAAAGCATTTTTTCTACAACCTCCAAAAAATGCTTTTGAAAGTTTTTTTTTAAAAAGCCTCTGATGATCCCGTGGCTCAGCTGGGATCATCAGAGGCTTTTAAAAGCATTTTTTCTGCAACCTCTTCCACTGAAGAGGTTGCAGAAAAAATGGTTTTAAACATTTTTTAAAAAATTGGCTACGCCCACTCAGTCACATTATCCCACCCCCCACAAGCCATGCTCACAGAACCAGTAGTAACAAATTTTACATTTCACCACTGGTTTTACTTAAGAATTGATAGATTTTTCTCTTTCCTTAGTCCAAATCAACGGTTTAGAAGCCACTGTAACATTTAGTGATGATGAGTTCCCTATCTCAGCAGCCAGAATTTAGACAGCAGCTACCTCTGTTCATGGAGACTTGAGTCCTAATTAAAATTGATTAAGGAAAAAAAAGAGAATAAATTGCAAAATGGACCAACTGAGCACCACGTGAAAATTGCCATTCAAGAGAGGGAAAACATGCTTAATTCTTTCTACAGTACAATCAGGCTCGGGATGATACAATTTGCCTCCAGCCTGATTTTGATTCAAATGTTTGCTCGTATTCCCTCAGGATATAAAAAGAAAAGAGAGGGAGGGAGGAGAGGATGCAATGATGACAACATTGTATGTGTTCTTTAGGGAAATAACTTTCAAAGGCCCATAGTTTCTTTTGGCTAAAAATCTTTTGGCTTTAGGGAAGGAAGGAAGGAAGGAAGGAAGGAAGGAAGGAAGGAAGGAAGGAAGGAAGGAAGGAAGGAAGGAAGGAAGGAAGGAAGGAAGGAAGGAAGGAAGGAAGGAAATCACTGTTCTGACATTTTGTATCAGGGGTGAATTTCAGCTGGTTCTATCTGGCTTGGGTGAACCGGTTAGTTCCGCCCACCGACGTGGACATCGTGACGTCGCTTTTTTTGTGACATCTTTGACATCTTAAGCCTCTGTGCATGCAAACCAGTAGGGGAGTGAATTTCACCCATTTTATTTTTATTTTTTGCACTGTTATATTTTAACCAGATTTATGTTTATTGGGCTATAGGCTTCCCAGAGTTGTTTGCAGCTAAGGTGCTTATGAGGCCCATAAAGTAAATACAGAAATAAACAAACCCAGGGGAGATTATTTTAAAGTTTTGAACATGTATTTATTTCTTTCATCAACTTTATATGGTTGCCTATCTCACACGCACAAAAATAATGACTCTGGGCAACATACAAGATAGTAAAAAAGTTAACATACAAAAGACAGCTGTTATATAAAAAAAATTGAGGCTAAAGGAGAACAGGTGTTAATTGAGATGTTACTCAATTACTGTTGAGTAACTGAATCCTTCCCAAGGGATATCTATCCTGGGAGAATCCAATAACCCATGATAACATAGTTAGGAAACAGGTGGTAATGAGTCACCTGGAGAAGAAATTAGCAAGTTATGCTGGATCTTGGGGCCCAAGTGACTCAATTCTTCAGCTCTGGATGGATGCTAAGACTGAAAAGTATGAAAGGACAAAATTTGCAGAATGCCAAGCAAGGAATTCTTTTAGCTCCTTGCGGACAAACTGACACGTAATCATGACAGAGACTTAAGTCAACTTTGGAGATTCCAATCAATTTCAAAAATCAATCCAACTCACCTCAAGCCTCCAAACTGATCTGGAACAGATCTCCAACCCCAACCTGAACTTCTCCAGTCCAATCCAGAGCGGGAAACATCTCTGAAGCTTCAGAAGATCTCTGAATTGCTCTAAGTTAATTCAGATGCTGTCATATCTGGCCCAGTTGGCCCCCTCAGAAAATCAAGATTGTTGAATCCATTGAGTTGAATCAAAAGAATTTTTACTTAGAGAAACTGGATGCAGTAAATTCAGGCAGAATCTGAACGTGCCAAGCAAAGCACAAAGCAATTCTTTTGATTTCCCAATTCCAACCCTCCTGATCGGTCCACCACCAGCCAATGCAATGCCGAGAAGATGATTTGAGAATGCTGAGGTGCTAAATAGATAAGATTTCACACTCAGGCCACAACGGCCTTGGAACCTGACAAAAACCAGCTGGGAAGGAGTCCATCCTGTCTTTGAAAACAGTCTCCATTCCCAATTCCCAAGCGAACAGCAGAAGAAGAAGAAAATCCCAAGTATGCCAACCCCCTCCCCCCTCGGCATGATGTCAGGACACTAGAATACAATGGTGGACCTGACAGATGCATTCACTTGGTCCAATGGATTTGAGGATCTTCATCAATCTGAATCGACTGAGACCAATGAATGTTCACTATGAAAGGACATGTCAAAACTTGGTATACCAAAAATAACTCTTCCACTTGCCTTTTCTTGGCATGGGGGGGAGAGAGGGAGGGAGGGAGAGAGGGAGAGAGAAAGAGACTCTACCCTGATGTTGGGGTTCTAGAACCAGAGAAAAGAGAAGACACTCAGGAGCTAGGTAAAAATCTCAGAACAGCAATAAATCAAAGAATTACTGTTGCCTTTCACATTCCAGACAATGCTTATTGCCAATCTAATCTTGGAGCTTTGCAATTAAAAGTCTGTTTGCTTCTTTCTTCCAACTTTTGCTATGTCTTTCAGACAGCTGGGTTGATTCACAGGCCCTGCCAAAAGACGATGAAAGAGAACCAACTGTGTTTGTGGGCCAGGATCATATACCAATGTGCTGACTTGTGGCAGAGAAAACGTAAGCATGAAGCTAATGGCCCAGGATCCACCGCAGTAGTTGCAAACCAACCTTTCCTAATCTGAGCTCCAGTTACTCCCTATAAATTGTAGGGTGTACTGATGCCATGCAGAAAGCCGAATGGAGCAGGCAGATTTTCATTATTTGTGCTACTTCAGGGCTTAGGGAAAAGTAGACACCATGTCTCCATTGCCACCCTCCGTTCCTCAAAGGATGAGAGATAGCTGATGTTTTGCGAGTTTGTCCTGGAGAATAAGGGTGACAGAAGAAATCCTTGGATTCTGATTTACATCTTTGATTGCTAGTGACCCATTCCTCCAAGGGAAAAGGCAAGGAGATTGGGGTTTAACAAAGATAGTCTTCTGTCTGTGGACTGTTGAGAAGAAACAGCCCATCTGCTTCCCTGAATGAATGCAATGGGAAAGTTTGAGATCCTCCGGAGAATTATGCTCTTC
Source organism: Masticophis lateralis (assembly GCA_030761175.1). Lineage (NCBI taxonomy): Eukaryota > Metazoa > Chordata > Lepidosauria > Squamata > Colubridae > Masticophis > Masticophis lateralis. The sequence continues at coordinate 11,632,513 of JAUDYJ010000017.1, read as the reverse complement.
CAAAATGACCCAAGTCAAACAATCGACACTGTGGTTCAATATAATGCAGGTTCTGCTATGAATTAGAACTTTGAACCTCACCAACTAATGAAACTAATGAAGGATGGATCTTCATCAGTTGCACCTGCTTGAGCAGTGGGTTGGACAAGAAGACCTCCAAGGTTCTTTCCAACTCTGTTATCTTTAGCCCCAATTTAGCTTCTTTGGATTGACCAAAATAGAGGTGGGATAATTCATCAGCCAACCAACCAACTGTATTTTATGCTTCTGCTCACGTTGCCAAAGCTGTCACTCATAGAACTAAGCAAAGATGTTGGTTAACCCTCAAGCAAGTTCTTCTTATCCAATATCTGGTCTTTGACTCTAATAATAAACTTGATTTGATTCGTTAACCTCTAGACGTAAAGGTTCCATTGTGATCAATTACCGTCTACTGCCTATCAACATCTTTTGAAACATTTTTATAGGCTTCTTAGACCATTGGACACAGATTGTTAATCCTTTAATATATTTCCACACCTGGTCTCTTTATTTTTTCTTTGACCATAATCAACCTGCTCAGGTTTTCCATGCTGTTGTGCAAACTATGACTGATCCTCACTCACCAACACCAGCAATCTACGCAGACATATAAGCCAACCCAGACAGGATTGTCCACATGATGAAGCAATTAGTTGCCTGGACAATTGGAGAATGAGTTAAAGCATTAAATCTGGGTCAACGCTACTGATAGCAAAAAATAGTTATTGATAAAGAAACTTGGTATGAAGATTAAATGTGATTAAATAAGGTAAGGATGTCGGAGGCTCAGCTAAGAGACAAGCTCTTGGCCAGGATAAATATTTCGGCTGATAATGGGGAAATTCTTAACAACATTCCCCCAAATCCTCTCAGGTTTTACTCATATTACACCAAGGAGAAATATCTTAAATAATGCCTTGAAACGGAATCTCTGAACCCACAAAATTTGTTCTGAACTGTGATCATAATAACCAGCCGGATGCCTTGACAGATGTTTGCAAACAGGAAGTGGTCACATAAATGTGTCCTGCTATCAATTCCATTCAAGTGAGATTTGAAGATATGAGAACATCCAGTCTTCAAGACTGATAGCCTTCAACAGACGTGTCCTTCATGAATTTAGCCATTTCCCTTGGAATGCCATCTGACCACCGACTTATGTGGTCCTCAACTCCACTGATTAATGATTTCATCTTATCAAACTGTTGGGAAATGTCTTCCCGGTAATTGTAGATCCACGTAGTCCACCGTTATGTGAGGAGAAACCACAATAATGTAAGGACAAGTGTGCAAGACATCTGCAGCAAAATCATATGTGCCAGCACAAGATCTACAGAAGCAGATCCCTCCACTATGTTAGAAAGCCCCAAAATAGTGTTGCCAGGTAGAAAATTGGGAGAATCGGGACAATTTTTTCAAAAGGGAAAATACTCCATCTCTTCTCCTTGTGCCCAATTCAGATCTTGACCTCTTTCCATTGGTGTCACTTTGTTTTTGTTTTTTCTATAAGAACACATTTTGGACTTTTGAAGTGTTCAAGTACCCAAATTAGTTGATAGTAATTATTTTGTTTAAAGAAATGGCACTGTTGCAATGTACATGCCAGAGTAACATAATAACATCATGGCTCAATAACATCAATATTTGATTTCTTAATTCTCTGCCATTTGGGCTAGCATCAGGCTAACTGGGATATGTTCCATCAAAGAAGTCTTCCGGCTTGGTTTGTCTATGCACGGATGGGGTGATAGTGTTTTGGATCTACTGCCATCCAGAAATTTTTGTCTCAAACTTCTAGAAAAAGGATCAAGTTATTGATATTAGAAGAGGACCCAGTTTGTGGGGGCAATAAGCTGACTTTGTATAAATATACAAAAGTATGAAGGCTATTGCTTAACGCATTGTAAGCCGCCCTGAGTCTCCGGAGAAGGGTGGCATATAAATCAAATTTAAAAAAAAAAAAAAGAGTATGACAATGGAGTGAGTGATGTAGGTCGACCTAACAAGCAATAAGTCAATGTTCTCTATGGATTTCTCTAGGGATTCTTATTCGGTACTGAGTGCATAGAACGGGCAGGTATCACTTTCTGAACTTCAACAGTCCTGAAGATATCTACTTATGGATTACAAGATGTATCTATGGCCTCTTCTTTCAAAGAATTCCTCCTCCTCTTCTTAGCTTCCTATCCACTTGAGTAAGAAGCAGGTCTTTCTTATTATCTTAGCTATTCATTTATTTTCTTAGAGTAGTTTCAAGGACTATGGGGTGACCCTGATGATTTCATAATGCTGGAGAACCAAAAATGTTCTAGTATGATGGAGGATAAAAGGTGTCTCCTCCATGTTAAGGTATAACTTCCTGGATATGTTGACGGAGGAACAACAAAGTATAGCTTGAATGTTCTTGATGGATTGCCGCTTCCCAAATCCTAAACAATTATCCATGCTGGCTACGGTCAATGGGAGCTGGAGTATAATATCTGGAGAGCAACATTTTGTCATCAATGATCTATCTCTTCAGGTAGTGAACAGGATAAAGCTATTTTTTAGTTGTGGACATGTTCAGAGTTTGGTAGTGATATATTACAAGGCTACACACAAAAAGATACAGAACTGTCTCCATTCCCATCCTCCAGAAATTGTCCTCTGTAAACTCCAGCTCCATCCTGGTGGACTTCAAAACTAGTTTTACCTGGAAAAGTACACGTCCATGACCACAAACATTTTGTACTAGATTAACATGACTGTGGTCAGGCTCTTGATGAAAAGATGATCGCCAATTAATGAATGCTTGAAACAAGAGATGTCAATCTTTACATATGGTACGGATTATCCTGGCCTTGCTAGACAAAGTACAAAACAAGCAAACTCTCATTCCTGGGGGTGTCTCATTTCCTGTAGGACAGGCTTGAAGAGACAATATAAAAGGATCTCCAGACCCCAAATCTCCAATCACTTAACTGCATCGTTGCTGCAGAAGAAGGTAAGTCAATTGTTGTATCTATCCAGGAGGATAGAAGGGATTTTGGTTAAAAGAAGGCAATCAGTTAGACAATGAAAGTATAGCTCATTGTAACCACTGGCTAAGGGTTACTCAAGAGGTCATTTGGATGCAACTGAGATTTGCTTGAGGGCAACCAAAATGAGGAGAGAGATGCAAATGAGAAGGAAATTCAGATGAGATGGTAAATTGTGAGTCAATGCAACTGTCCAAACAAACTATGCTGAAGGTTGTTACTGCTACATCAAGGAATACTCTAAGCAATAGCCATTGTGTGCAATTTCACTGGCTTTAAAGCATCATGGTCAGAAATCAGAAATTATGGCTTAAATAGTACGGTAGGTTGGTACACTAAAGGCCTCCAGCCTGGTCCTTGGGATCTCCAGGATAACAGATTGCAAGAAACTGTTGGGAAGATTTTAATACTGTCTCCACAAAAATGCTGCATGAGAGGTATAAAATATGGGATCAGTAGTACAAATCAACATTCCATTGAGTCAAAGAAGCTAGATGGTTGTGGAAGGCTTTGCAGGTTGACTCTCTTTTCTGGAGCTTCTGGGGGTTTTATGGAGATGATACAATCCTGCAACTTTCTTCCCATGTACCACAAATGTTGGAAGAACAGCTGTGTAGTGCAATGGACTCTTCCACCTGGACAGCAGTCTCTCAATACTTGAGGGACAGTCAGAGAGAAGAGGGGGTCAGCCTATTCTCTGAACACCTGAGGGCAGGATGAGAAGTAACAGATGGAATATTATTAAAGAGAGATCCAAATTAGAATTAAAGAGAGAATTCCTGGCAGCAAGAACAATTAAATCAGCTTGTCTCCAGAAGTTTTGGCTGCTCCATCACTAGAGGTTTCAAAAAGAGATTGGACATCCATTTGTCCAGAATGGTAGAGGGGCTCAAGCAGGGGGTTGAACTGGAAGACCTCCAACGGGTTTTTTAAAATTTGATTTATATGCCGCCCTTCTCCGGAGACTCAGGGTGGCTTACAATGCGTGAAGCAATAGCCTTCATACTTTTGTATATTTTACAAAGTCAGCTTATTGCCCCCACAAACTGGGTCCTCAATTGGAAGGCTGAGTCAACCTTGAGCCTGGGGAGATTCGAATTTACTAATTGCAGACAGCTGGAATTAAATTACAATGCATTAGTCTGCTGAGCTATCCAGGTCCCTTTCAACTGTTATTCTATTATGCTATCAGGAGCCAAATGATGTGCTTTAGTACCTCATAAAACCCTCTCTGCCTATCAGAATTCTGTATGGCCTGCAAGGTTCACAATTTTGGGATTTGCCATTATTTTGGATACAAAGCAGAGAAAGTGTATAGAAGGAGCCTTGATACACTTGTTGTATTTGTTGCTGCATCCTTTAAAAAGCTGTTTTTCTTCCTGGATGCACACAACAACAGGGAATAACCACAAGTGCATGGTTGATCCATTTTTTTTCCCCTAAGCAATAAAAAGAAAGAATATATCATAGTTTTGGATCCAATCATTCTTGAATTGGAGTTTCACCAGTTTCTGAATAATATAATATTCTTCTTTTTTTTCCCCCCAAAGCCATTACAACAAAGGTGGGAAACATCATCCATCAGACCCAGAAAGATGGCTTCTTGGCAACAAAGTAAGACCTGTTGTTGTAGCAGTGGAGGCGGCTGCGTATGTATCTCTTCCGGTCAAGGAGGGTCATTGTGCTGCTGTAAAGGAAGAGGACAAGGTTGTGTTTGCTGTGTGTCTCCCATCCGGCAAACTCAGACATCCGTCTGCTGTGGTGGTGGCCGTCGAGGAAGCTCTGGTCAAACCATTGTCGTTCTCCCGGGCAGCGGTAGTGGAGATGGATGGTGCTGCAGAGGAAGAAGAGGCTCCAGTGGTGGAGGATCTGGCCAGAGCATTATATCACCCGGAGGAGGAAGTGGAATTGGACAGTCTTCTGAATCCTGCATTGGAGGAGGGGTCTGGGGGGTACCTGGAATTGGGATGGGTCAGCAGAAATGTGGTGAAGGAATCATATGTTCTGGAGGGGGGAGGCGGGGGAGTGGAAGTGCAGGAGGGTCATGTGGCGTTAAGGTTATTTCTGGGGGATCCAGTGGTGGTAGAAGAGGTAGCGGTAGCGGTCAAAGATCAGGAAGCCCCATAAGAAGAGGTTCTGGCAGTGGTGGTCAAACCATTATTATCCCATGTGGTAGAAAGGGTAGTGGTAGCGGTCAACGATCAGGGAGCCCCATAAGAGGAGGTTCTGGCAGTGGGGGTCAAACCATTATTATTCCATGTGGGAGAAGGGGTAGTGGTAGTCGTTCAAGATCAGGGAGCCCCATAGGACGTAGCAGTGGTGGAGGTCAAACCATTATTGTCCCATGTGGTTGCAAGGGTATTGGCGGTGGCCAAAGATCAGGGAGTCCCATAAGAAGAGCTTCCAGTGGTGGCAGAAGGGGTAGTGGTAGTCGTTCAAGATCAGGGAGCCCCATAGGACGCAGCAGTGGTGGAGGTCAAACCATTATTGTCCCATGTGGTTGCAAGGGTATCGGTGGTGGCCAAAGATCAGGGAGTCCCATAAGAAGAGGTTCTGGCAGTGGGGGTCAAACCATTATTATTCCATGTGGGAGAAGGCGTAGTGGTAGTCGTTCAAGATCAGGGAGCCCCATAGGACGTAGCAGTGGTGGAGGTCAAACCATTATTGTCCCATGTGGTTGCAAGGGTATTGGTGGTGGCCAAAGATCAGGGAGTCCCATAAGAAGAGCTTCCAGTGGTGGCAGAAAAGGTAGTGGTAGTCGTTCAAGATCAGGGAGCCCCATAGGACGTAGCAGTGGTGGAGGTCAAACCATTATTGTCCCATGTGGTTGCAAGGGTATTGGTGGTGGCCAAAGATCAGGCAGACCCATAAGAAGAGGTTCCAGTGGTGGCAGAAAAGGTAGTGGCAGTCGTTCAAGATCAGGGAGCCCTGTGGGAGGTAGAAGTGTTGGAAGTCAAACCATCATTGTCCCATGTGGTTGCAAGGGTATTGGTGGTGGCCAAAGATCAGGGAGTCCCATAAGAAGAAGTTCCAGTGGTGGCAGAAAAGGTAGTGGTAGTCGTTCAAGATCAGGGAGCCCCATAAAAGGAGTTTGCGCTGGAGGTCAAACTATTATTGTCCCATGTCCTAGACCAGGGAGCCCCATAAAAGGAGTTTCCGGTGGAGGTCAAACTACTATTATCCCATGTGTTAGAAGGGGTAGTGGTTCAAGACCAGGGAGCCCCATAAAAGGAGTTTCTGGTGGAGGTCAAACTACTATTATCCCATGTGTTAGAAGGGGTAGTGGTTCAAGACCAGGAAGCCCCATAAAAGGAGTTTCTGCTGGAGGTTCAAGACCAGGGAGCCCCATAAAAGGAGTTTGTGCTGGAGGTCAAACTATTATTGTCCCATGTCCTAGACCAGGGAGCCCCATAAAAGGAGTTTCTGGTGGAGGTCAAACTACTATTGTCCCATCTGTTAGAAGGGGTAGTGGTTCAAGACCAGGGAGCCCCATAACAGGAGGTTCCGGTGGTGGTAGCATTGTTGGTGGGAAAACTGTTATTGTCCCTGGTGGTGGTGGTGGCAGTGGTGGTGGCGGAAGCAGCAGTGTTCAGATTTCTGGAGGTGGCATTACAGTAGGGGTGGGGGCAGCTTCCATGCAAACCAAGCAATCCATTATTTTGCCACCTTGTATAGGTCAAACAAAACAAGTTCCCCAATGTCCCCCTCTCCAGAAGTTTTAGCTCCAGTCTCTTGGTAGGTTCCATTCCCCACCAGATAGTGTCAAGCCAGGGGAGGATGATCTGCATGTCGCGATTCTTATTTTGTGTCCCTACTGCAAGCTCTTTCTTCTCTGTATATTGTATGGTCAGTAGTGCTCTCGGTGTACCAGTGCGCAAAATACTGTGATCATTAATGCCTCTCTGATGGGGAGGATTTGATAATGTTCTCTAGCCATTCATATTTCTGTCTCTGCTAATGACTGGCAGATAATAAAGCTTATTTGAGGATCATGTTATTTGGACTTCGACGTTGTCAAACAGGAATGAGCAAGATTTTAGCAGCCCAGAGTTGTGTTATCTCTTTTGCTTAGTCAAATAGGATCAAATCCAGAAAATCAACAAGAAATATGCTTAAGAAAAGACATATGAGTCCCGTTGGGAGAAGGGCGGTATACAAATCTAATTAATAAATAAATAAATAAATAAATAAATAAATAAATAAATAAATAAAATATCTAGAGCAATTACAATTGCAAAACAACACAAAAACACAAACAATCAAACACAAATTTTAGCAGGTGTCATAATGGATTGGAGGACAATTGAGCACATCTCAGGACAGATTTATGTTTTACCCTTACGATTCATCAGGGCTTCGCCAAGATTTCAAGCAAAGAGTCCTCTGGAAAAAAATATTATACTCTGCCTTTGAGCCATTGTCTTTGCTCTTTCTTGATTGTTCTGCTTATGATACACTAGTTCATTGTCTTTTAATCTCTGGAATTACCTGACAAGTGACGCAAGATCCTGTCTCAGGAATATGGTGCATCTTAGGCCATGAGACAAGTCATCCCATAATCAAAGTCTGACCAATAAGCATGCCAAAGCGTGATTCTTGAATTCTAAACATATTTTATAACACTTGGCAAAGAAGAAAGATCAGGGAAGCCATGATTAAAATAAAAATAGATTTACCTAGCCCCACCCACATATACACATATTTATGAGAAAGACCAAATCAGTGGATTTCTGTTCCCTGCTTCTTTTCCACATCTTTCCCTTTATTCCAGACTGTATTTAAATCCACCAGAGACTGCTGTCTTGCAGTCTCCTTACAAGGAGCAACTGTCTGAAGTACTTGTGGGCAATCTCATGTCCTCTCCTTGACCAGAGAGAAATCTCATTGAGTTGGTTCATTTTCCAGTTCTTCATTCCATTGTCAGCTCCTCTTTCAGCAGAACCATCTTCAGTTCACCATGTCTTCCCCAGAAGTAAAATTCTGTATTTTTTTTGACTACTGTAAGCCATCTTGATGGTCCAATAAGTAAAAAAGTAGCATATAAATCCAAAGTAAATATGGTTGCCTTTTTGCCCTCACTGTATTTTTTAATCCACCTACTCAACAATCAATTGAAGAAGTATTAAAATATCAGGTACCAAATCAGTTTGGTTTCCTTTCTCTGAGCATTCTATTTTATGTATTTTTTTTAAATATTGAGATCATTCTCACCCTGATTTGGAAAAAAAATGTAAATGTAAAGCTGAACATGAAAGGAAATTTGATCCAGCTCACAACTTTTGGAGGAAAAATTCTATAAAAATCTATTATTTTTTTTAAAAAAAAGCATATAAAATGCATTAATTTAGAGAAAATGTGTGCCTAAAAATACCCCACAAATCAGTGTATATTAGAAAATGTTCATATAGAAATAGTCCAGAAAACATGCACATTAAATATATAGATAAAATTTATTTATCTGGAAAAATGCAGACAAAAATGCCGATCCATTTGTTGAACTCATGAACTTGTACAAAAGCATTTTTTATATGTTGATATAGAAATGGGACAGTGTGGAATGAAAAACTCATAAAAGAAAAAGCTGAGTGGAATTAAACAAGTTAAATTTCATGTTCCTTCATCTCTACTTCTAAAAAAACCCAATTGTTCCAAACATCTCTTTTTGGATAGCGTGCAATTAGAATGTATTCTGTTTTGAGCAGCAGTTTGGCATATATCCCCCGCGGGGGATTATGGGAGCGACGGGACGCTCCCACGTGACACCTCTCCTGCGCGAGCTGCATTGGCTGCCGGTGGACTTCCGGGTGCGTTTCAAGGTGTTGGCGACCACCTTTAAAGCGCTCCATGGCTTAGGACCAGGGTACTTACGGGACCGCCTTCTGCCACCAATAGCCTCCCACCGGCCGGTGCGCTCCCACAGAGAGGGTCTCCTCAGGGTGCCGTCAGCCAGACAATGTCGGCTGGCGACCCCCAGGGGGAGGGCTTTCTCTGTGGCAGCCCCCACCCTCTGGAACGATCTCCCTCCAGAACTGAGAAGAATTCCCGACCTCCGGACTTTTCGTCGGGCCCTAAAAACCCATCTTTTTCAGCTTGCTGGTCTAGCCTGACCCCCTTAAATTTTTTAAGATTTGTACTATATGGTTGGGTATTTTAATATTTAATGGTTTTAAATTCTTAGCCAAAGTTATATGCCTTTTAAGAAATTTTTAACTTTTATGTATTGTTTTTATTTGGCTGTCCACCGCCCTGAGTCCGCAAGGAGAAGGGCGGTATACAAATCTAAACAAATAAATAAATAAATAAATAAATAAATAAATAAATAAATAAATAAATAAATATCTTTCCTTTCCAACCGTTGCAACAGCTTAGTCTGAAAATAAAAAGCAATTGAGTAGATAGAGAAGCACTTGAAAAATCCACTTGGGAAAAAAAACAGAATGATTCATCCATACTTACTTAAAACCCCTCTCCAAAAAAAAAAAAAAAAAGATTGAATTTTGAATTCATCAGAAGTCCCCTTGATGGGAGAGTCCCCTCAACAATCCAGCACTTCCGGAATTAACCTATTAGGTGGAACAGGTCATTAAATTGTTTGTGCTTCCTAAACTGAGTAGTGATGGAAAAAAAGAGATATTGATCTCATATGACTTGCTAAGCTTTCATGAGGCCAGCTGTTAGACATGCTAACTAAGTCACTCACCGTGTTTGGGGGTGTCTCATTTCCCGTAGGAGAGGCTAAGAAGATGATATAAAAAGGTCTTCAGTCTCTTCAGTCATAAAACACTCCTTTGGGATTTCTTCATCCTGCTCATTTGTCCAACAAGGTAAGACCAAGCTCAGAAATATCCAACTCTTTTCTTCCTTGGTGGTTTTCAGTCTTTGCATGGATGCCTGGAGGAACATCTGTGATAGATGCTAGCTCTTGAAATGGTTGGTTTGGAAAACTGAATGATGTCTCAATGTGAGACTCTCTGAACAGTGAAGAATTTCTTCTAGATTGGAGAAGGAAACTGGGTGTCTTCAAACACTCCAACTTCCATTAGACCAACCAATGTAGCCACTAGAAGCCAATTTTCTCTGGGTGCCGTCAGCTAGACCATGTCGGCTGGCAGCCCCCAGGCTGAGGGCATTCTCTGTGGCCGCACCGACCCTCTGGAATGGCCCACCAAGCTCCGGACAGCTCCTGATCTCCGCACATTCCGCACCGGCCTTAAGACATGGCTTTTCCATCAAATTTCCTGACTAATTATGGGCTTTTAATTGGGGATTTTAATTTTTGTATTAATTTTTAATCTTATTGTCGTCATCACTGTTCTTGTTTTTATTGTGTGAGTCGCGCCGAGTCCTTCGGGAGAAGGGCGGCATATAAATTTTAAAAATAAATAAATAAATAAATAGTCAAGGATAATGGAATTTGGAGTTCCAAAACTTCTGGAGGATGGTTCGTCATCCTAGTATGAGACAAAACTCCAAGGATGACTTTGTTGACGCTTCTTCCATCTCTTTGCTGATCTTGATAGCTCATTGTAAGGGTTGGGTTTGGGATGTAACCAGACTATTGGGTGTACCTCCTGATTTCAGAAGCACGAGATTAGCATTGTCTAATCTAGCAGAGGGATTTCTTTCAATTCTCTGACATCTAAATGGTTACAGTTAGGCAAACTATTTTGCCACTCCCTTGAATTTATCCTCAGAGATTCTTTAAATTAGCAAGTGATGAAACTGTCTGCCAAGTTTTTTCTCTCCAAAACCTCCTATCTGCATGGGGACACAGACAGTTCAGCACTGGCAGTAGTAGCCATATGATGTGCCTATAGGAACACGATCTGGGTATCTTGATGCTGTCATGCTGTAACTAGCAATGTAACTTTAGAGGACAGTCGATGTGAACCAAATCTTCGAAACTGAATGGAAGCCTATTTCAACTTTGCATGACAGAATTTCCTTCCTTGAAAAAAGTGAAATAAGACAGAAAAGGTGAGCAATTTAAACAAACTTAAAGGAGAACAATTTATAAATTTGACCTCCTTAAGAGGCCCACTTTTTTATTTGAAGGGAATTCTTTTTCATATAGCCTGGCATTTATTCATAACAACTGAGCCATCAAGACGCAGGAGCTGTATGATAACCTAAGTTGTTTTCATTTAGGTGAACATTTTTCAACCAAAACCACTCACTTCCAAAAAAGATGAGCCAACAAATTCAGTCTAGTGGTTGCTGCAGCACTGGTGGTGGATCCAGCGGTCACTGCCATAGAAGAAGAGGCAGTGGAGGCTCTGGGTGTTGCTGTGCATGTTGCTGCTGTAGAGGTGGATCAAGACATGTGACGGTGGTATCTGGAAGCCAAGGATCATCCTGTTGCGGTGGCATCCAACAGATCCCGAGCTCCGGCTGCTGTGGTGGAAGTTCTACTGGAGTCGTCGTAATACCAAGCGGCCAATCTTCTGGATGTTGCATTGGAGGAGGACATGGGGGTGGGATTTGCCAGCAGAAGATTCCTCTGATTGGAGGTGGCAGTGGTGGAGGAATTTGCTGTGGTGGTGGATCAGGGGGGCAGACGACTGTTATAACCGGAGGTAGTAGTGGATGTTGTGGTGGATCAGGAGTAGTGAAAGTAATTGGTGGTGGAAGTGGCAGTGGGTCCGGCTGGTGTGGAACTGGTGGTGGATCAGGGGGGCAGACCACTGTTGTAACCGGAGGTAGCAGTGGATGTTGTGGTGGATCAGGAGGAGTGAAGGTCATTGGTGGTGGAAGTGGAAGTGGGTCTGGGTGGTGTGGAACTGGTGGTGGATCAGGGGGGCAGACCACTGTTGTAACTGGAAGTGGGAGTGGATGCTGTGGGGGATCAGGAGGAGTGAAGGTCATTGGTGGTGGATGTGGCAGTGTGTGTGATGATGGTGGATCAGGGGGTGTGAAGGTTATAGGTGGAGGATCCTCTGGAGGTGGTGGAATTGGAGGAAGCTTTGGGGATGTTAAAGTCATCGGTGGAGGGTCTGGTGGAATCTGTGGAACAGGGGGAGGTTCGGGTGCAAAAGCTGTTGTAGTTACTGGAGGAAGCAGCGGGGCTTGTTGCAGCACTGGGGGGAGCTCAGGCACAGTTGCAGTTGTAGGGACTGGTGGTAGTGGAGTTTCTGGTGGGAAAACCATTGTTGTATCAGGAGGAAGTGGTGGATCTGATTGTTGCAGTGGAGGAGGATCTGGAGGGGCATCCGTTGTCATTGCAGGTGGTGGTGGTTCCTCCCAGACAAAATGTCCCATTGTTGTTCCACCTTGCATCGGGCAAACAAAACAGGTTTGCCCACTGCCAACCCACATAAAGTAAAATAGCATACTGTTCTTGGTGGGAAGGAACCTTGGTGAGCGTCCCTCTTGTTCTTACGATGTCTTGCTCAGCCAATGCACTTATGGGGTATGGTATTGCATGATCTTCATCGCCATTTCATTTTCGACTGTATGCCAGAGTATTTTAAAACTTGAGGGTTTGTGCAGCCCTGTGGTGGACGGGAATTAATGGCAACACCCGCTGAATACTTTGCTTGCATCTCCAGTTTTAGGCATCGGAGAAAATAAAGCTTGTTACAGAATGAGCACATTGTTGTTGTCTTCTTATTTCATGCCATCAGTGCTGACAATTGTCTCACGCATCTACCTTTTTCCAACACAAGTTTGCAAAGAGGATTTCCTCTTTTTTTTTTTTTTTGTTTCCTTCTTAGCTTGTTGTTGTCTCTTTTGAATGGTAGGCAAATACAATTTATTTTTGGGGGTCCCTTGATGGTTTCATGCTCCAAGTAAACTCAACCTTTGTGTTCTTTCTCTCCAGAAAATCCATAACCAACATTCTCGCAATATGTTAAATCTGTTGGTTAAACAAAACCATTTTCTGGGTTTGCACAATTGCTGAATCCCAAACTAATTGGATTTTGTTGTGAGGAAATTACCCATTTAAAACATAACTAGAAGTCTCCAGCTTATCTTGGTCTTCCGCTCCCTCTAGTGATGCATGTCTGAACTTCATCCCTGGGAAAACAAGGTATGGTATCACCTTACTGAAGAGCAAACTGGAAGGACCAGAAGTGGGAGGAACTGACAAACATCTGTCCTATTTAGCCTGTCTAGGAAGAACTATTCATATACATTCTGACAACCAATCCAGACCCTACTCATCCACCAAACTTGGAGATTTGCTGAGGCAGCCAGAAGTGAGATTCCATTTGTATTTTATGAATATATTCTCAGTCCTTCTTTGAATCAAGAGAAATCCAGAAAGGTATGAGAAGTCTCAAAGAAGACCTACCCTATTTTTCCCTGCAATAAATCTAGTTAATCCGATTTTGTGAGAACCCTAACCTTCTTGAATATGGCAACCAAGTTAATCAATAAACCATAGTTAAGCAAGCCATGTCTTGCAAAACCTGGATACCCAGTGGATGGGTCTTCTGTAGGTACATCATCTTTTGTCTTTTATCCATTGAAAGATCTAAAAGGTGCCATCTGCCATTAACATTTTGAATAGGGAGAAGCTATAACTTGGTGTCCGAATTAAACTATACTCTTGATTTCCCCTCCAAAGGAGGTTGACAATAAGAGGAGAGACCTCACTGTTGATAAAATTGGGATCCTAAACTGTTGGAAGATCCAATAGGCAGTTGTTTTTAGACCAGCTGGCTTAAAACGTAAACCTGGCATCAATCAAGATCACATGCCTCCACAATAACAACACTATATATAATAACACTGTAACTACATTGCCAAAAAGACATTAAGAGTTGTTAACCTAATCTTGCATAGCTTCTTCTCTGGTAATATTGTACTACTAACTAGAGCATAAAAAACATTTGCTAGACCAATTCTTGAATACAGCTCATCTGTCTGGAACCCGCACTGCATATTAGACATTAATACAATTGAGCGAGTCCAGAGATATTTCACGAGAAGAGTCCTCCACTCCTCTGCTCAGAACAGAATACCTTATGCCACCAGGCTTGAAATTTTGGGCTTAGACAATTTAGAACTACACCACCTTCGGTCTGACCTAAGCGTAGTACATAAAATTATCTGCTACAACGTCCTACCTTTCTATCAATGACTACTTCAGCTTCAACCACAATAACACACAAGCACACAATAGATACACATTTAAAGTAAACTGCTCCAAACTCAATTGCAGAAAATATGACTTCAGCAACAGAGTGGTCAATGCCTGGAATGCACTACCTGATTCTATGGTTTCATCCCAAAACCCCCCAAAACTTTAACCTAAGACTGTCTACTGTTGACTTCACCTCATTCCTAAGAAGTCTGTAAGGGGCGTGCACAAGAGCACCAATATGCCTACCGTCCCAGTCCTAATGTCCCAGTCCCCTTTTATTTGTAACCATCTCATGTATTCATAATCATGTTTATACATTTCATGTATTCACAATCATGTTTATACTTTTATCTGTAATCTTATATATGTTTGACAAAATAAATAAAAATAAATAAAATTGCCACTGAAGCAACATTCTTGGCATCTGACACGATTGGAACAGACCCAGATTGTTAGCACAATTAACTGTAATACACATTATTGTGCAAGATGCATAGTTTAAAGCTGGCATGCCCACACTGGTATGCAATTTGCCATTACTCTAAGAGGTTGACAGCTCAGCCTACAATGCCCTGATTTGGCTAATGAATTCCTCCATTCTGTGAGGAGGTTAAAGGACCATAAAGGGAGTCATCTGAACCACATGTAGCCCAACTCTCCACCCCAATCCTTCTTCTGGCCCAGCACACTTTTGGACCCCAACCTTTGCCATGATATTCAACACTAGCAGAAACATCAAGCCAGCTGTGATGTAGGAGAACCAGCGGCCTGCTGGTCATCAGAAAAGTTGGCCCAGATTTGTTGAAAATGACACAGTCCTCTTCCTGAGGATACTTCACATCAACATGACTTAAAATAAAGAAGCACGGGACATCCAACCTGGAGGCTCAGGCCCCTCAAATGCAATGTGCTATAGATCTTGGAGAATAAATCAGCTTTTGCTTCCATGTGCCAGCTCTCCACATCCTTTCGCTCACTGGGCTCTATTAGAGTGAGGTTGAGTTCTTTATGGTGTCAATTACACTGTCCACATGGTTTGTGAGATGGCGTCACAACATTTGTGGAATCACTGTGGTTTGTGATGAGTCCTGCATTGTCCAGCCCTATGTTTGTTTGGATATTGCCCATCACAGTCACAGGAACATAGTGGAGTGTACTCTTATGACCATGGTCAGGTTGGACTATCATGTGAATCCCATACGGGGGATCTAAAGTGATGTAGTTAAACCTACTGAGCAAACCCTACTACCCTTTCTAAATGAACCCAATAGCTCCTGATGATTCAAGATCCACATCAAAACTCATCCTTCAAAATGGAGTCCTCACTCTCCTTACCCAGACTTTCTAACTAAAAGTTGACATTGGCCACTCCTCAACGACCAAGAAAAATTTGCAGGGCATGTTTTTACGAGCACTCACATGCATGACTATCAAATGAATCCATGGTGGGCTTCCATAAATGTTAAGATTTGTGGGTTTTACCAAAAAGAGCAAAACAGCCTGTATCATAGGAATGTTTCAATCCCTTCCTTCTTCCTCTTCTTTCTTTAGCGAATCTATTTCATACGCTTGCATTTCATTTCCATCCTTTTGGCGTCCTCTTCCTTTACCCAAACCTTCTCCAGAATTTTGCTTTCTCCTTGAGGATCTTCCACCAAAAGGATTCATCCAAAATGCTCTCTCCCTTTCTTTCTTTCTTTCTTTCTTTCTTTCTTTCTTTCTTTCTTTCTTTCTTTCTTTCTTTCCCTTCTTTCTTTTCTTTTCTTTCTTTCTTTCTTTCTTTCTTTCTTTCTTTCTTTCTTTCTTTCTTTCCATGTATATTGCAAACTTGTGCTTATTTCAGCTAATTTACACTTAGATTAATTAGACACTGCTTTGAGAAAAGAGGGTATGTGGGAAATTAAAACATTCTTTCTGTGTCTTGAGGTGTCTTTAAGGAATCCGGTCACACCATCCCATTAAAACTGCCTGTCTTGGGTGCCCATCTTTCATTCTTCCTGATGTTGGCCAACATTTCTGAGCCTTGATATATGGAATCCTTGACATAAGGCAATTACATTGCGCAGGCCGTTGTGATGGATGAAGACTCCAGTTGCAATACACAGCCCACTCCTTCCGCTTATTGGGTCATGAATTGGGCATTTCCCAGGAAGGCAGGCAGAGGAACCGTATAAAAATGCCTCACCACAAGGACCTAAGCACACATTTGCGGTATTCCACCATTGCAAGCTTCCCTGCTGAACTTTGGGTAAGTCTACCAAAGCTTTGTCTTCTTATGGCTGGGATTGATGAGCTGGTTTAGGGGTAGAAACGTAGTGCTTTCGAAAAATAAGAATATTGGACAGCAGATTCCGACGGGCAAGATTTATTAACTGTCTTACGGATTGGCAACATTGGCAGAAGAGAAGTTGATGTGCACTACGACAAGAGAAATTATTCTAGTTTACGTTTGATATAAAGATATAGAATTTGAACAGGTCAGTAGCTGCCAACATTTGCAATGAATCGTCACAGTTACTCTGCCAGTAGCTCTTCATTATGGTTTGAGATACTATCTTTTCTTCTCCAGCTCTTCCTCTAGATACCTGAAATGACTGGGAAGAAAGGAGTAGAGAATTAGATAGCATAAACTGAATTTATTGAATTAAAAATGTTTGCCTCCTGCCCCAATTTCATGACTTTAAGCTGTTTACAACATGTATCAATGTGCAGTAGCATATAGCGAATAGCTGACACCATCATTAGCATTGGTGATGTTACCTAGTTGGATCATGAAATGTCTACAAGAAATCAGCCAAGCTCAGAGAACACCAAGGACCCTTCATGTCAACCCTGAGCTACAAATATTCTCTTTTATTGGTATACCATCTTTTTCCTGTCTTTGAGATATGTTGATGAGCGTGAAATAACAAATGTGCAAGAATTGTAGACAGCATGAGCATTGAACTCAGTTTAAAATTGAGGTAGGAATCCAAGAAACAACATCTCTCTGTTGTTAAAAGTTTGGGAATGCTGGACGGGGATTTCATAGCGGATGTATTTATCATTTCTTGCTTTGCCGCAGAATTGCCAACAGACAAATATCAGGATGTGCTCCCGCAACAACGAAGGGTGTTCTCATGACAATACGTGTCACAGTGGGAGGAGTTCCTGCCACGAGGATCGAAGTTATTCCTGTGATAGAAGCAATCCCTCTTTCACAGTTATGGCCGTACCGGTGGCTCAGGATAAGAACCTCACCCAGACCCCGAAGCAGTGCCCTATGGTTTATTCCACTCCCCAGCTCCAACAAACTCAACAACTTAAGCAGCCCATTCCATATCCACCCCAACAACAGCTGAAGCAGCCACAACAGTTGAAGAAGTAGCAGAGCAAAACACGGAGGAAACACTGCAACGCAATGCACCTGAAAGCCAGCAAATTCCACTGCTTCTTATCCTGTTTGATACAGGATTTGCAAATGTTAGCTTCTTTGACGCTTTGGCTTAGCCACGGTCAGCAACAAGCATTAAAATGCACATATCTATGTTTGGTTTTGAGTCCTTTTGTACGTGAATGACTTGGAAGGGGAAGAAGGTTTGTTGGTGGGAACAGGGGGATTAGTATGGTTGAACCACTTAAAACGTCTCTTTTAGGAATTAATCAATGTTTTAGATGCCCAGTACAATCATTTTTCCATCCAATTTTAGCAGCATGAGTCCATGTAAGGTCTCTGGATTTCCCACATTCAAATTCTGAGCCAGTGGTTTGGAAAACAAAAAAGAACAACAAAACCCCACAATGATTAAATCCTAAAAGGTGAATCAAATCTCAAACTATTTGCCTCTCACACACATACACACAGAGAGAGAAAAACACCTTCTGGTTTACATCTTCTGATTTTAGTAGATTTCCACCTGGAAATCTGATGTTCTTCAGAATCATTCAATTCATTTCTGATTAAATCTTGGAACTGATTCTAATTAATAAACCACCAGCAAGTACAATTCATTCTCAGGCTTGAACGGATGATAGGATCCACTGCTTTACTTTTCATTGGTTCACCTTTTTTCAGACTTTAACAACTTTCTGTTTGTGTATTCTTATTTGAAACAAAAAATGACAGGCCCAGGATGGCATGGTAAGAAATACCAGAAGCTGCAGCTCAGCAACAAACCACAGACTAATCATCTTCACCTTAATTTTCACCAGTTCCTTCTAATAAGTTTCTATTTCCTGATTTGGTTAGGTTGCTCTTTGATTACTACTCATAATAGCCGAAAGAAATTAATAGACCATAATCCAGGTAGCCCAGATCTCCACTAGATGCTCAGATAGATTAGTTTGTGATCAACGGAAGAGGTGAATTAGCACATAAATGCATTCTAGATCATCTTGGTGACCTTCCAAATATATTATCATTAGAACTCTCAGAATTCCAGGTCAGAATGGAATACTGTATATCATTGGCATTATTTTCTGATAATTTTGAGAGCCATAATCCCAATATTTTTGGAGGACATAAACTGTAAGAATCTAACTAAAGGTTTCCAAAGAGCTGAAGAATATCAGAAGAGGTCTCAAGCCATCTTAATTATAAGTTCACGGGCAGATAACGGACAGGAAGAAATGTATTCTGGATAGGGTCCAGTTTTCTAGGGCCAAGCCTATGATGATATTCTAAATACAATGTATTGTTTCATCAATTCTTCTAATAAATAGATTTGATTGCTTAGAAGGTTTCCGTAGGTTGGTAGGTAAACCGACAGAAGGATGATCCTAGATAGTTGGCAATTTCAGATCAATTCTGATTCCTTTAAAACAGGAGTGTCAAACTTTGCTAGTGAAAATTGAGCTCAGGAGGGCCCTCCCGAGCTCTGTTTTCACTGGCAGAGGGTTTCAGGAAGCTGTTGCAGCTGAAAACAGAGCTCAGGAACCTGTTTTCACTGGCAGAGTGCTCAGGCCGGTCCTTCGCTGTTTCCAGGGTGGCCTCATGGGCCAGATCTAAGTACCCAGCAGGCCAGATCTGGGCCCCGGGCCTTGAGTTTGACACCCCTGCTTTAAAATTTGACACTTGGTCTATCCCAGAAAATAAAGAATATAGAATTTGAGAGATGGCAATAGCATCTTCTTTCCAAAGAAAAATAAATGAAGAAATCAAGATAGATAGCCACACCAACACCTAGATTTACTATTACCATAATATTGTAAAGCAGTCCCCCTCCCAGTAACACCATATCATCACTATATGATCTTTTAAGACTCTCCTGAAGTTGGGGAGGCTGGGCTGTGGCCTCCTGAACCCTCAATCAATGTTTGTTCCTATGAAGCCAGCCAATGACAGCTCCTGCTTCCCAGGAGCTCAGCCAATCAGAATGTGTATTTCCTAGTTGCTCTGCCGTCGTAACTTCCCTTGTAACTGGACAGTGCAGTCAAAAACTCAGTTCCCTTCCCAACCATCAGCCATTGCATTCTACAAAAACACAGAGTCAAAATTGCTGATTGCCTTCACATTCAGAAGGCGAGGCCTTTATTCACCCAAATGTCACCCGAACAATATATATACAAGCAAGATCAGGTTACAAAGCAGATTGGAAAGGAAGAGGAGAGAAGGTGAGATGTCAGGCAATCTCGACACCCCAAGTCTTAAATTGGAATATTAGAGGCAGGTTCACCCGTTCAAATTAAAAATCTGTGTCATTCTGATCATGGGACACTTTTGGGCTCCCGCCAGATCTATTCAGTTGAAATCAGAAATTAATGGACAACAGAGAGAAATGGTTTGGATAATTGAAGGAGGGGGGAAATTCCTGTCCAAAGTCTCCCTTCGGGAACTTTTCCTACAATTAGTGGAAGAAAACAGAGACAGGTGCAAAGTTTCAGGTATGTCGTTTGGCAAGGCAGATACCCTAAAGTGAATCCACACGGGAAATTATTGTTTTCCTCCCAGGGGTTAAGGCTGAAAGAGGGCAGATGTGCAATTACAATCCAGATTTTCCTTTTATTCCAATTGGCTTATTCATTAAGAAATAATGCAGCATTCGGGGAGGGAAGATCCAGGAAATAACAGCAAGGGGTTCAAATGCATACAGAAATATGTTTGGCTTAACATCTTTGAGTGAAGCTCCCTCACTAAAAATCTTTCTGTTTGGAAAAATAAACAACAAAAAAAAAGATGAATCTGCCTGGGAACTTTTTAAATTCTATCTCCCTGGTAGGGAAAGAAGCTGAGCTGAATTTAAGGAGGATCAAATACAAACATGTTGATGTTCGATGGATTCAACGTTCCCTAGCACAGGGCTAGCGATAATGGAGCGAAAATAACACTATTGGGATTATGATAGAAGTAGAGAGCAGGAAATGAAGATTATAAGAGCAAGAAAGAGGCCAAAGTTAGACAGTGATGCGCAAAGGAGGTAGCGGCTAAACCCAATGCAGCAAACATGACTGCTCTGGGTCAGCCGTTCTTCTCAGATCCGAAGCAGAGCAATTTCTTCGTGGCACAGCAATTCAAAAGTCCTGGAAGGTGTGGTCAACTTCACTTGCACTGTTTACAGCATTGGGAACAGCAGGACGATTGACCACAGCAACCCGAAGAGCAGCAGCAGGGAGAGCAGCAGCACGGAGAGCAACAGCACGGAGCGCAGCAGCATGGAGAGCAGCACGGGGCACAGCAGCAAGGAGCACAGCAACTAGGACCACAGCCACAGCCTCCAGTGGGCATACAGATGACGTGTGCGTCAGATCCGCCAGAGTCACCACCGCAGCCGCAGCCGCAGCCACCGCCACCACCACCGCCAGATTCCATGTTGCCCATTTCTGCAAAACAAGAAGGAACGATCTAGTGGAACAGGAGAGGAACTGGGATCTGCAATGGCTCTGAAATCTTGAGACAATTCTTCTTTAATATCCATGGTGTGTGATGACTTCTAATTCTTCTTTAACATCCATGGTGTGTGATATGGGGTATGCCTACGTACCCCATATCAACATTTCTCTTCTCCAATTTGCACACTCCGTCCCTTATTAAGTTAGCACGCTAAAATCAAATGCTTCATTTTTACAAGAAAAAGGAAATCACTCTTGTCATGAGACCAAGCTTTGGCCATAAAAATCAGAGAACCATAGTTTCCTAGAATTGGAACTGGCCACTGAGACCAATTTCTTGCTGTACATCAGGTCCTAAATTAAAAATAACCTAAAACTTAGACAGAGAGTTGTCCAACTTCTGCTTGATTTTATCCATTGAAGGACAGCTTCTCCAGGCAATTAGGCCACGATGATCCTATTTCTAGAAGAAGCCTGTGAGATACTTCTCAGAAGCAGGTGTCCCAGGTGTTTTTTCTTTCAACATCAGAATCTTAAGATACCCTCCCATCAAACATTAGGTTTTGTCATCTTGTCTAATCAAAATGATAAGATGTAAGCTTGATATTTCTGACGATTCTAACATACATCTATTTGAGCCAGTGTTTCTGAATTCCAGACAACTTCATTGGTCTCCAACTAACTATTGTCTCCAAATAACTGTTTAGAAAACACCAAACTATACGTTACTCTGTTCAGCAAATGGTACAGACTCACAGAGTCCCTGTTCTATTGCAGCAAGCTTCCTATCAGAAGCTAAAGATTTTATCATCTTCAGGATGACCAA
The DNA here is from genome assembly GCA_030761175.1 of Masticophis lateralis. Lineage (NCBI taxonomy): Eukaryota > Metazoa > Chordata > Lepidosauria > Squamata > Colubridae > Masticophis > Masticophis lateralis. Next base: position 11,610,753 of record JAUDYJ010000017.1, on the reverse strand, counting down.
TCAAAGTCAACTTACCTGCTGGAGATGTTGCTTGCTAACAAGGTACAAGAAGGAAGGTTATGATGTTCTCTTCGGGACGGGGGGCCACCTTTTATACTGCCTCCTCAGCCTTCCCCCAGGAAGTGAGACAATGTCATGGAACGGCAGGTTCTTCACTCACCCAAAAAGCATGTTTCCTTCTACCTGGTTCTTTGACTCAATTCCATTTCTCATTAAAGGACATTTTTCTAGAAGTGTATGATTAACACCATCTTCACTTAGCAATGCTATAATTCCAAGTCCAGAGGCACGAGGAAGTTTGCTCTTAAAATGTGAGCCCTAAACTCAAGACAGATTTCCATGCATTATGAGGACCCCGTAGTTGAAGGCCTCATTACGGACCTCATGCCTCTTCACTGACTTGACCCATAATTGACTTGACTCTCCGTTGTTTTAACCCTTCATTAGCATGAACAAAATTAGGTGTAAGCAAAACAGATCAAGGAATTCTGCCCTAGGGACTATGAAATCTTAATGAAGCTCCTGAGAAATGAACTGGTGGACTCAAGAGCAAAATTCACTGAAGTGGGAAAAATTCTTAAGAAAAAAACCCCTCAACAATCCAAATGTCCATAATCCATGGTCATAGAATGCATCGATAAAACACAATATCCAAGAAAAACATAGGCCTGGTTGTTTGGAATGCTATTCACGCTACAATTTTTCATTTTGATTAGAAATCTGGAGGAGCTACCTTGATTTCTGGGTATGGCCCAAGGAAGGATCAAGAGCTGTGTAATGCTTTGTAAGTTTGGTTCATTTCTATAAAGTTCTGAGTGGAGGTTCCATTTGAAGCTGTTTCGTGAAGCAACATGACCTTCTTACTTCTTAAAAAAAAGAAGCCCATGGACTACTCCACTTCAGTTTACCTCCACCATCAGTTTCAATAGCCAGAAGAGATTCTTGGTCATGAGGCAGACCAAATTCTGATACTGGATTAAACCTCAAATATGAGAGACCTAAAACTCTGGCCCTGGCTGACTTTCCTCTTCTATGTCGATAAAAGGTTGCTGGATTGACGAAGGTATTTGACGAAGGTACTTATCTGTAAATGGGTGGCTTGACCCAAAACAAATGCATCCTGTAATTCACTGTTTATTACACCCCAAATGTCATGTACATCCCCAGATAACATTTGCTGCTTCCTTTATTGCCCTTGAGGCATCTGCCTGTCCCCTATCTTGTTTTGTCTTGAGACACTTACCAGAAGACATGAATGTGTTAGTGTGTGTTTATTATTTCCTCTCCTCTTTGATCCTTGCAATCTGAGGAAGGTTAGTTTCTACGTGTCAACTGTAGTGGTCTCTAATATGCATATGTAGTTGGATTGTATAAATACTGGTCACAAAGGACCCTTCGGGGTTCAAACTTTTGTTGGCCTTTGAGCTCTAAACTCTTTCCTGCATTGAAGAGCTTGGCCTGTTATTGTGTCTTTTTCCTGTAACAGCCAGGATTTTTCTCCCGCCATTGGAAGCTTCAAGATGGCACAAACTCCTTCTCAAGGAGAAACACATCCTTCACCTCAACGAGAAATTTTGTGGTTCAAATGTTTCTGGAGATTCTCAGTCATCCAGGCCATGGTTGTCCCATGGCTTCCTAAAGGCACCTGGACTTTCTTGGGTTTTTTTTTCCTTTGAAAACATTTCGCTTCTCATCCAAGAAGCTTCTTCAGAACTTGGATGAGAAGTGAAATGTTTTCAAGGGGAAAAACCCAAGAAAGTCCAGATGCCTTTTGAAAAAGCACCTTTGGGCAGTGGTGGGATTCAGCCAGTTCTCACCACTTCAGGAGACCCGGTTGTTAACTTTCTGAGCAGTTTGGCAAACTGGTTGTTGGAAAAAATAATTAGGGCAGAGAACCGGTTGTTAAATTACTTGAATCCCACCACTGCCTTTGGGACTTCATAATCCAAAGCACATTGCTAAGGTGATGCCAAACCAACATTGCACAGTGATATCATCTCCTTCGTACTATCTCAGTGTTGCATGTTCCTTGGTGGCACAGCAGACTAAAGTGCTGTTAAGTAGTACCAGCTGCCTGCAATTACTGCAAGTTCGAATATCACCAGGCTCAAGGTTGACTCAGCTTTCCATCCTTCCGAGGTAGGTAAAATGAGGACCCGGATTGTGGGGGCAATAAGATGACTTTGTATAAAAAAGAACACCGCTTAGGGTGGGCCAAAAGCCCTACTAAGCAGGTATATACAAAAGTATGAAGGCTATTGCTTAAATGCATTGTAAACCGCCCTAAGTCTCCGGAGAAGGGTGGCATATAAATTGAACCAATAAATAAATAACAATAAATAAATTTAACAATGTGGCTTTATCAACCAAAAAGTGAAGGGAGCATGATGGCTACAAGGGGACAGTCCACTCCAAAATTCAAGCTGGTGGGAAAACATTGTGGGGAGAACCTATTAAAAGAGTTGCAAGCTCAGAATGTGTTTAAGTGTTAAATGTTGTTTTTTTTAACAAAAGAAGAAAAACAAAACATGAAGAACCGAGACAAAGCAACAGGGACCATTTTGTCCATCTGAGGTGTGATTTGATGATTCATCCACTGCATTTGATTCATCCACTGCATTTCCTAGTGTGACCTCCTGATTACAGATGCCAAGCAAACATAGAATTGGCATTCTTCTTTTAGTGTGGGGCCCTTCCTCAGGGGTTTAAAGGTAACACTATAATTAGAAGTTATTTCCGTGCACTAGTTCTCATGTAACTTCCTACTATCAACTTGGTGCTCAAAATACGTCTGGTTGTTGTTTTTTATATCATCCAGTAGTGATTGTGACATGGTCACAATGGAAAGATTATTCAATGTTCACCCTTTATCCTTCTTGTCCTTTGCTTCTCTTCCATTGTTCTGTCTTTTTCCCTGTTGTCCTCTTCTCCTAATCCTTTAAATCACTTTGATGTTAGGCGAGAATTATAGAGTTGAATACTGCATAAAGCACGGACATACGTTGACTAAGGACAATGAGCCGGAAAAATGACATGTTGGATGACCATTTGCCTTGATGGTTAATAAAGAGATCACCATTCCTTGTTAGTGCGTCATTTCCCAAATGTAGGTTGCACGGAGCTGTATAAAAGGTCCCCCTGTTCCCCAAATCTTCATTCACTCAACTGGGTTAACTCTCCTAGCCATTTCCACCACCTACAAGGTAAGTGGTCCTTTGTTGATATAAGATAGACTATTCCTGGATTTTCTTTTTTAAAAAAGCTATAACATTTTATAGCTTCCTCTCCCGTTTCACTTTTCCCCCCGTAGCTGATGGTTTAATCTAAGGTTGGGATGAAAAACAAGAATATATAGAATCCATTTCTATATATACTTATTAAAACTAAATCTTGTTGGATATCATAAACTGAATTCCAAAGGAGAGGCTACAATTCAATCTTTGGGCATAAGCTGTTGAATGATCCCAAACTGAGTTTGTTGCCTCTCCAATTAAAAATGAATCAATTGTTGAGGTTGAACAGGTACAAGGTATGAAAAGCAGACAACTTTCAGAAGAGGCCAAAAATCTGTTTTATCGAGCATCTGGATCACTCAGCAGCAGGCAAAGCTGCATTGGGGAAACTCAACAAAATGGCAGAACCACCATCTCATTCATCCGTCTTTCCTTAGTATGCTGCTTTCAGTTTTGAAATACTTTCCAGTCATCCAGATCGGTGGGGGATGCTCTTTGGAGCTAATGAGCTCCATAATTTTCCTCCTACATTCCTAGTTTACAAGTAGTTATTTTAATGCATGGAAATTGTGGCTCTGGAATTGTGGTCCATCTGTCTTCTGAAGAGACTGTCTCTAACATTCCCTTGGTTCTTTTCCATCAGAACTTCACAACTCATCAAAAAGATGGCCTGCTGTCCCATCTGTGGCTGCTGCCCCTGCTGTTGCGTCCCCTGCTGCTCTTGTGGTTGTGGTCCCTGCTGTTCCTCCTGTGGAACACCCTGCTGTTGTGGCCCTTGCTGTTCTTGCTCTCCCTGTTGTGCTTGTGGGAGTTGTGGGTCATCCTGCTCATGTCCCCAATGCTCCTCCTGTTGTGGTTGTGGATCTTGTTGCAGTAGACAGTCATCTGGGTGTGGCTGTGGTTGTGGCTGCTCCCCTTGCTGCGGTTGTGGGTCCTGTGGTGGGTCTTGTGGTGGGTCCTGTGGTGGGTCCTGTGGGTGTTGTGGTTCCTGCTTCCCCAAACAGGTATGTTCTTAAAGAATTCCAAAGGACCCTGCAGTAGGACAACCGAACTACACAACCCAACTATTCAAGAAAATGCCATCGTCATTCCATGGCGGTTGATCTCCTTATACTCCTTCACTAAATGCATTCAATTATTATAACTCTGTCCCTCCCTTAATTCTCCCTAGGTCCTTCTCATCTCTTCCTTCCCTTCCTTTCCTACAGCCCCCCCCCCCAAGAAGGTCTGTTCGGTTTTTGAAATATTACTCTCATGACTATCTCTCTCACTCTGTTTTTTTTTTCTTGGTTGTATGATAGATAATAGATAATAAACATTCCAAGCAGCTCTGCATTGTTTCAGTGCATTTCATTTTCTGACATCCCCCATTGAATCAACACACCCCGGGTTGCATTCGGAGGATGCATTGTTACACTAAGTTTCTCGTGGAACAAATTACACAGAACATAACAGTACAACATTGAGCACAATATCGAATAGGATACGTAAGAATTGCTCGTGATTAGGAAATTAGTGTATGATCTTTACCACTTCTTCTAACCCACTGCAGTGTTGATGAAGATAACAGTCACAAAACATAATGTGTGAAAATAGCCATTTACAATTCAGACTCTGCATCTGGCTAACTACCACTACTTGAAAAAGCTGGTTAGTACTAGTACTAACCCTACTACCTGTAAGGAATGATAAGCTACTTCCATACTCTTGTCAAAAAAACTACCTGGGTAAATCTGTCGAATTACCGAAAGCGGAGTTTGGCTTAATGGTATTTTGATCTTTAACCTAGATTTTATGTCTAACTTCCACTTCCCAACTCCATTTATGAATACTACTTTTTTCCATGACAAACGGTAGGCCTGTTTTGTACATGACATTAAACTATATTTCACTAATGTTCATTGTAGTTTGGGTTTACATGTGTAAAGACAACAGAAACTAAAGTACATTTTGGTTTAAGTGGCTTAGATCTTTATTGTCATCATCATCAATAACAACATCATCAAAGCAATGTAGAGTAGATATATTTCTACATCTAATTCCATTTTTATGGTTATTATTAATTAAGCTGTCCTCCCAGGCATGTAGAAATGAACTCAAAAATTCTCCTGAACTTGTAAAATATTGATATATTTCTAACCCTATAAAGAGAACATCAGCACAGACCATGAGATATTGCTTCCTCAGCCATATATATTGTGTTTTTAAACTGAACATTAGCACAAAGAATGATATAGAGTACATTAAAAGAAAAGGCGGAGACTGGTGAAATCTCCTGTAAAAATTCAAATGCTTGTTTTTAAAAAAAAACAATGGAGGATTCTAGAAGAATTTATTTTGTTTTGGAAATCAAACCGAAAATCAGGCCATCTAGGATCTGGGGAGATTTTCAGTTGCTCCCTCTTGATGGACAGAACAGTCTTCAGGTTTGAAAATGGAGAGTCGTATGTCTTGATAACAAATGCTCATTCCATGTTGTCACCTGGATTTCTTGCCCAAAGGTAGTTTGTCTTCCTTAATTAATATAATTGGCCTAAATGGCCTTCGTGGAATTTTATTTTTTAGGGTGTGTGATAAAAATGTAAAATCCAATGAAACCCAAGTAACAAGCTCATGAGGAGATAGGGGAATGAATCCTGCTTGTAAGCCTGTGGAAATGAACATTCTTCACTGCAATTTCCTACTACCTTCTGGTGCTAGGTAGGCAAAAAAACCACTGTTATTAACCTTAATCATTCATTTTTGTAACTTAATCGTAAAAATGAAAGAGGCACCTCATCAAACAGAGACAGTTATATTGGCGGAAGATAATGTAGTTCCCCATTTTTGTCGTGACGTCTCATTTCCTCTGGAAAAACTACATGGAGTGGTATAAAAGGCCCATATCCCAGAACCGAGTTCCATAAACCTACACGCCTCCTTCTACTACTACACAACGTAAGTTGTAACAAATTTGGCATGATTTTTATTGTTTGATATAGGTGCATTTTTGCTCTAATCCTTCTTCTCTTGTGGCAAGATGGTTGCGATTAGATAACTTCCAGAGAGTGTGCCTCACTGAATTCAACGGAAATTTTTCAAGGAATGGAAATGCGGTATTTATAACGTGACTTCTGAAAATTGAGGATTGCATGCCAGTTCTCTATCCAAGGATGCTTTCTTTTAAAGCCATTTCCAACTTCTGAAGTGAGGGAGACTTCACCTTTGTTTTAGCACCCCTTAGTTTTTTTTTTTTTAAAAAAAAAATACTACATTCAACAGGATACCTGGGCTGCTCATTCTTCAATACCAATCGCCCAAATTTTCAATCTAAAGGCCAGTGGAGACCACCAGAAATCTTAGAATAGTTTTTGTTTTAATGGATGCATTTCCAGTATTTGAAAGAAATCATTGCAGATTTGTCCTCAGAATGATGGGTTATAACCGAGCAAGAGAGTTGCTGAAGATTTACAGATCAGAGTAGAATCACAAGAAATGCAGAGGTTGACATTTAATTATAATTTTAATCCTAACCTTTCTTAGGTATTATGTAGCAGTTACTACACCCACCCACTTTATTTCTTTCATGGAAATTAGCAACATTTGTCCAGGAAGCGTGTCCTATACAGAGTAAAAATTACTGGATGACTGAATTCATTTTTGTTTATTGGATTTTAATTGATTTTACAAAATCCTAATCACTTACTATAGTATTTATTGAGATTGGATTATAATGTGGCATTTGAATAACATTCTTTTAGAATTTTAGTAGCTCAGACGTCTTATTGTTTAGCACTGAAATAAATCTATTTTTTGTAATATTCATTATTCATATTACTGTTCTAGTTCTTTTTTTTTTTTTAGTCTTGTTTGTATTCCTATACATTTTAGCTTATTTATTTGCACTTATTTAATCTGCTGCTTTTTAATGGGAAGTATGGACTTGTTCTCTTATCATCAGTTAATGTATTCTCCTCTGGGAATTCTTGGGTTTAATCAAGGAAAGTGTAGATGGATTTCTGTCTTTCAAAGATTTTGAAGTGTAGTGCAAAGCTCTTAAATTAAAGTCGGCTTCATAAGGAATCTCCCTCTGGTCCAAAGTTGCTGTAAATCACTTCTAATATAATCTCTGATTTTATGTTTATAATTGATTTCATTTTTAACACTGGTTTTATTGGGGGGTTTTAACATACGTTGCCAATAGCCTTCAATTATCCTAGCATGTTTGATAAATCTATTTCTCCAATATCTTTTATTCCTTGTATTCCATGGCTGCTTCTAGCTGCCATTTTAATATCCCCAAGTGCTGAAGAACGTCACTATCATTGGGTTCAGCACATGAAGATAGGATGGGGGGTTGCTTGTTAGGTAGACTTCGCTTGTTAGCAAACCCCACCATTTCTTCTGGAACACTAAAATGGTAGTTAGATTAGCGTAACTGGGGTTCCTTGGATCACTCCAATGGATGAGAAAAGTTGGTTGCTTCTCTAGAACTGAATTGCAGAAAAGTATCATCCTTGTGAACACTTTCCTGGTTTTCTTCCTCTATTCCAGCCTTCCATCTCTTACCATGGGTATGTTTGACTGCTGCAGCTGCTGCGGGAATGGCGGTAGATCATCCACCATTGTATTATGCATGCCCTCCAGGGGCTATCAGTCATGCTACCCAGGTTGCATGCCGTCCTGCGGCTGTGCGCCTATGTGCTGCATGCCTATTTACTGCACGACCTCACGTAGAAACTCATGTTGTGGCTGTCACTGCGGCTGTGGCTGTTGAAAAATCAGCATTCCCCATTCAACTCTACGGCTGCAATGAAATCAACACAACAACACCAGCACCCGTTTGAAGATTCGTTGGTCGACCTTTTCTTTTCCTGTCTGCTGAGAGACAAGATGAAGCTTTGCAACTCTTCTTCTGAAACTCTTCAAATTCTTCTTTTTCATTTTTTTTTGGGGGGGGGGAGAAGCTCTATTTATGAACAGCGGATGACCCTATTGCGTAGAATAGAGAAGTTCATAATTTTCATTCTCTTCTCCTTAAGATAGAACCTTTTTTCCTTCTGTTTTTTTGCAAATAAAGTGTGTATTATTGCAATATCTATTTGTGTAACTCTGATTTCTTGAAAAGTAAAAGCTGAACCAAAAAGGGGAAACATTTCAAGATGATCCTGAACTAGCTTGATATAATTTTCTCACTTGTCCTCTTGTTGACATTTTCATTTCACTGAAGAGGTCCACGTTAATTTTTCAAGGGAGATGCCAACTCTTTATTGTATCACAGAGTAGTTAACCTTTGATCTCCCCTTCATATATCTAGTAATCCTGCTACCACATATAAACCAGGATATATGGAAACATAGTTCAAAATGAAAACTCCAGTTGTGGGAAACAAGCTCGCATTAAACCAGTGGTGGGATTCAAAAATTTTTACTACCGGTTCTGTGGGCATGGCTTGGTGGGCGTGGCAGGAGAAGGATTTACCGGTTCTCTGAACTACTCAAACTTTCCACTACCGGTTCTTCAGAACTGGTCAGAACCTGCTGAATACCACTTCTGCATTAGACCAAAACTTTGAACTGATTCTGGAACCAATGTAATTTTAGTTGTAGTTTAGTACATGCTATTTTAACCATAGATATACAGGTCAAACCTCATCTCCATTCTCATGAGATATTCTTGAGATGGCATTCATTCATCCAATGAAACATAAAGATGATCTCAGGTCTAGTTTGAGCCTTGGTGATTGCTTTCATGCAAATTTTCCCCGCAATGTTACAGAAGAAGCTTGCCTTATCCTCAGATGTTTCTTCTTCATCAACCAACTGCCTAGGCAGATCCCATCCTAAGTATTAATGCTTCAGATTCTGCTTAGCTTCCAAGATCTAATCAATTGCAAAAATATGCATTGCAATGACAACCAGATTGGTCACAGCCACACTATAGGCTATTGAGCCATGGTGCCACAGTGGTTAAAATGCAGTATTGCAGGCTAACTCACTCCTCACTGCCAGGAATTCGATCTTGACCAGTTCAAGGTTGACTTCCATCTTTCTGAGGTCAGTAAAATGAGGACCCAGATTGTTGGGGGCAATAGGCTGACTCTGTAAACTGCATAGAGAGGAGCTGTAAACCACTGTGAAGCAGGATATAAATCCAAGTGCTATTGCTAAGTTCTACTGCAGGGGGGAGCAATTTTGTGCTGGTGAACAAAAATGGATCTGTAAGAAAATCGTGAGATTTCTCTCTGGCCCACATTCAAAATATTCTACATTTGGAATATATTTGGTTTGAGAAGCTACATTACAGCCTCACCAATGCCCATTTAGCATTGTCTTCGCAGTCTTGGAGATATGCTTGAAATGGCCCACTAGGCATGGTAGGATTTATTTTTTTTAGTAAACCCACATCCTGCCTTGACAAGCATCTGCGGAGTATATTAAATTTGTGAATGAGGCCCTCTTGAAATGGGTTAAATGGGCCTTAAACCATCTCTAATTTTTAAAAAGTTTCTCGGATAATAGAGATACACGAAACTGTGAGGTTGTCATTAAACAATCAACATTCATGATCATCCACAACATCATCTCTTGGCTCATGAGTTTGGTTTCAACTGGATCTGCTTTTAAAAAGCCTCCCTGTTCTAGAAGATTAAAAGGCACACTGAAATTATCCCGCAGTAATTCAATCAAACTGAACCAGAAGGCATGCAAAAGATTAGAGTTTGAAACTCATATGAAGTCATAATTTGGGCAAAGCATTTACAACATGTTTGCTAATCCATCATTTAGGACTCCCTCCTTCGTTAATTAAAATTTAAGGGCTATCTGAAGATATACATATTTACGATTGATTGGTGCACTCAACAAATGCCTTTAGGCTAGCAAAAGATGCCTGAAAGAAAACCCCTGCTGAACCCAGATTGCATCATTGAAATTTGACCGTCAAAATGCAAGCCCACGGCAGTGCTATTTTTCAGGCTTGTTTTGTGCAAATAACTAAATTTCTCTGTTGTGAGTCTAAAAAAGCTATTTCACGTTAAAACTCTTTGCAATACTAGATTTTTTTTAAAAAAAAATGGCTTCCAGCGAGAAAATTGTAATCTGTGCACAAGGGAGGCTGTGCCTAATGTACTATACGTACCTCCAGACAAGAAATGAGATGCTTTAAATAACAACAAAAAAAAACCCCTTCAAAACAGTGGTGGGTTTCAAATTTTTTTTACTACCAGTTCTGTGGGTGTGGCTTGATAGGCATGGCATGGCTTGGTGGGCATGGCAGGGGAAGGATACTGTAAAATCTCCATTCCCTCCTCACTCCAGGGGAAGGTTACTGCAAAATCCCCATTTCCTCGCAATTAGCTGGGATTTGGGAGGCAGAGAATAGATGGGGGCAGGGGCAGTCAGAATTTTTATTACTAGTTCTCCAAACTACTCATAATTTCCACTACCGGTTCTCCAGAACTGGTCAGAACCTGCTGAAACCCACCTCTGCTCCAAAACTGTTTGAGTACTAATTATTATTATTATATTTATTAGCCATGAGGCTAATAGGTCACTTTGATGAGCATGCTTATTGCCTGGAAAACTCTTTTAAGTCATATTTTAAAATAAATCTTCAGTACAGTATGCTAGATCTGAACCTTACCTTGCCGCAATACCATTCTTGTATTTAATCATAGCTTTTATCGGATACTTGCCACAAGGGATGAATGTGTAAATCAAAAGATATCTGAGAGGACCAGGGGGCATTTCTTAAGTGGTGAGAATTAATTGACATTCTTCGGTGCTGACTCACCTTCTAGGAAACCAAAGCAAGAAGCTCTATTTTTTAAAAAAGATCAGAATTACGCTGCTGTTCATTCATCTGGGTCTATTGTCAGAGCTGGTTGTTTCACTCCCGTTTAAGAAGGTAAGGAGAATTCCCTGAATTTTCCTGGGTTAATTCGGGGCATGTTAATTCTCCTTCCAATTATATTGCATAGATTATGGGGGGAAACCCATCCCCATCAGAGCTCTAGAGATAAGCTAACAATTTTAAATGTAGAGGGCTCCTAGTACAATCAGGGTGCCAACTTAGAAATCAGGACCGGTTTGACTTCGAAAACAAAAAGAGAGAAGAGAGAAGTAGGGAAAGGGAAAGATAAGAACAAGTGGTAAATAGAAGCTATGGAAACCTGAATGCAATTAAAACTAGGGTGTATTTTCTTCTCTTGTTCGATTTCCTTTGCGTGCAGTTTTTTCTTTCAGAAGCTGAGCTTGGGAACGGAAGCTAGTTATCTCCTTTTATGAGTTATTTTAAGGAACTTTGTCCTTTTTTTTCTTTCTGTTTTCTTTCTGTTTTCTCTAGCATTAAGTGAGTTAAGCATGTTGTGGAAGTAGAATCATTTCCAAGTTAGAAAGGACCACCAGAAGTTTCTCCTTGCCTTCAAAACCTCTTTCTCTTTCAGTTTCTTCCTTCTCTTCACAAGGATGGACGGTGGTGATTACTGTGGTCCTTCATCTGTTGGATCAACTGTGCTTTGCCACCCTTCCGGTGATTGCCAGTCCTGTTGTGCTCCTTGCTGCTGTCAGTCTAAATGCTCTACCAAGTCTTGCTGCATCCCCTGATGTGTGCCAAGACCAAATGTTGCTGAAGAAAACTAGAAGATCATGTTGTTCTACAAAGCAGAGGATCAGCTCCATCACTTCCTCCAACTTCACGGTTGCTTCCTTTATTTGATTTACAACTTGGAACCAATAGATACAGTTGTATTCCTAATGAGTCCATCTAGGTTATAAGTCTTCTTATCTTCTATCTTCTAAAATCCTGGTCAACATTGCTGCCATTCTGCTCTGCCTCATCACTGCTTCGCGATGTCAGACTACCATAAGCCCCTAGGGGAGGAGGGAGGGCGAGCTAACACAGAGAGGGAGAAAAGCCAGAAATCAAAACTACACCAAATGCCTGGCAGAGACATCGGCCGGCTGACCCCAAGGCCACAAGCATGGGAATGCAATGTGGAGCTTCATCGAGCCCAACAAGAAACAGGACTGTTACCACAACAATTTGCTTGAATCCCATTGGACACTAAACGGATAATGAGGGGAGGGGATCTGAAAAAGGGAAAAGTAAATGGGCAGATTTTGCACAGATCTGGCTACACCTGGCTTGTCTTTAGTAAAGGTGTTCCTTTCATTAATAATGCAGTCGGAGGTTCTTCTCTTCTAAATGAGCGAGTTGGGACGGGCCTGACAGGGTGCGATAGATGATATTTCCATTTTAGTTCAAGGTTTGAGATTTTCCCAGATGTTCTATCCATCCAATAAACTCTGGAGCCATGAAAGGCAATATTCAGTTGAGTGTCTGTGTTTCTTTTCCCCTCCGTGGCAATAAGTTTTAGTCAATGGTTGGATTCAAAACATTTTACTACCGGTTCTGTGGGCATGGTTTGGTGGGCGTAGCAGGGGAAGGATACTGTAAAATCTCCATTCCCACTTCACTCCAGGGGAAGGTTACTGCAAAATCCCCTTTTCCTCCCGATCTGATGGGACTCGGGAGGCAGAGAATAGAGTGGGGTGGGGCCAGTCAGAGGTGGTATTTACCAGTTCTCTGAACTACTCAAAATTTCCACTACCGGTTCTCCAGAACTGGTCAAAACCTGCTGAAACCCACCTCTGGTTTCAGTGGAAGAATTTCACATAACCGTGAACCTTGAGAAATCACTAAGTTGGCCCAACATATTAGGCTAAAAGGGTTCAGCACTTTGTCCAGCAGCTGTTTTAGTAGATTGTGTTAACAAAACAAACCCATGAGAGTTTCACCTAAGCTCTCTTGTCATCTAAAAAAAGCACTCAAAAATACATATTTCCCCTGAGGTTGAATAAGAATAGCTTGTTATAATCAACATTGTCATGGCATTTTTTTCAGCACAATGCTAAGCAGTTAAGATGTCCCTGCTGTTGTCTGTAAAGATGATGACCTAGAGACTCATGGAAATGAATATTTCTGAGCAAAATGTAATTGTAATCATTCAATGGTTATACACCCACAAAGAGAGATCCAGTATGCCTACAGAAACGTGCGAGGATGTATAAAGTGTCCTCACTGCACCCATAAGTGGTTAGGAAGCAGCAACCTTCTAACCTGTCCTCCCGTAGGTTGGGAGGACTGTAAATAGGAGTAGCAACACCCAAACCACAATCAATTTGTGCTGAGTTATGGTGTACCAAGTTTAGATGAGGGAACAGTATTACTGGGGCCATCTGTGTTACTTAAGTTCCTGTGGTTATTGTCAGCCTACTTTGAGAAAATTGGTGCCCTTGTTGTGCAAACAGACTCTCTCGCTTTGATGTGGCACACAACAGGATAGGCCAATCCTGGGCGTTAATTATTTAGAGGAGAACTGAGAAATTCAAGAAGGCAAGATGTGTGGACGGGTTGTGGGGAATCTGGGATCATCTGTCACACTGAATCAGGACAGCCAATCATATGTTTTTGTCCAGCAAGTCTATTATCTTAAACAACAGGACTGCAGAATTCCTTCCAGGTTAGCATTAGAATTACATTGCAGTTATTCCAAGATAGTCTTTAATTATCTACAAGACAATAACATCTTTTTCCACCGACTTTATGGTGAGTCAGCTAAAAGTGGAAGATGATGCAAAGATGACCACTTCCAGACATCTAGGTTACTTCTTAGACCATGATTCCATACAATTGATATGAGTTCCTGTTTCATAGTAATCTCTGTGGCTGCTAATATTATTACAATGAATAATAGCACAATCTAGGTCAGAAAGAAGGCCCAGAACTCTGCCACGTCTTACTGGTTGTGTCTTTTAGGATTTAGAACAGTTTCTTCTTGACTGAACCTCTAAACAGTGATGGTAAAGCCTCATTCAGGTAGTCCTTATTTCATGACCAAAATTGGGACCGGCAACATGGCCTTTAAGCAAATCAGTCTCTGAATGAAATTATTCATTTATATAAGTGAGGACTGGACTGCCAACTAGACGTTATTAATATGGCCTCAGTCTCAAAACAAGTGTCCCTATTTAACTTATCCCGAAGCCAATTTGCTGGAATTACCACCTCGTAATCCAATAAAACTTTCCACTCCTCGGAGGCAAGGCTAAAGCGTTGACTCCTGTCCCAGGCATAGAGTCCCCTAGGCAAATATTGTCATCAGAACACATGACGCTGACATCTGCGTGTGTCTGTCCTGAGCCAACCTTGCTGACCTCGGCTACAGGGTTCATGTGAGGATTACATAGTAAGTCCCTGAAAAACTTCAGAGTGGATATTCCTCAGATCAAATCACCTTCCTGAATCAGATCGTCAGACAAGAACAAATTGGAATTCCTCGATATCAGTTCAAATGATTTGGAAAATCTTTTATGCATGAGCAACCTGATTCAGAAAATTCTCTTAATTGAGAATATCAAGTGACACTTCATATCGGATTGGATCTGCACATTCTCATACCCACATGATGTATGTGCAAGTGCATTTTGAGTGGTTACTCAAAATCATTTTATAAATGCTAACCAGTGTACAAACGTATTTTTGATACTGGTCTTCTTGTTTAGTTGTTTGTTTATTTATTTATTTATTAGATTTGTTTGCTGCCATCTTGCCTAGAGGCAACTCTAGGTGGCTTACAAACATTGGGCCTCAATACCATTAGCTCGCACTAAAAAAACTATTCTATTTCAATTTCCCCTCTCTAAATGTTTCTCTTACTTCCCTTGTTGTATGTGTGTTGTGTGTATTGATACAATAGATCCGAGGTGGACTCAATCCTACTTTTGTTCTTTCGGATAAATCCTCTAGACGACTCTAGAGATCGGTGAATGGGCTTTAATACAAGTTGAAAGAGATTTAATGAGGACCAAATACACAGGAAGGGATTAAGAACCCAGATGTTTTTGTAAACTCTCAAGCAGGTGATCACACAATGAAATGAGTGTGTGTGAACTGCTAATCTGCTGCGAAGATTAGTAGTGTGAAAGGCAGCAGGAGGAGTAAAAGATACAGGAATAGCAACAGGGAGAACAACCAGTCCTGGGAACAGCAGCAGGAATGCACCTGTATTTAGAAAAGCAGAACTTCTCACAAGAACAAAGAGATCACATTTGGCAACAAGCTTTGGAATCGTTCTTGCTACTGTGAGGAAAAGGAAAGCTATACGAATCGTTCTTGCTACTGTGAGGGAAAGGAAAGCTATACGCAACAGAGAGGTTATTCTGAAGTTCACACAATTCAAACACAACAGGAAGTAAAAGAACTCCTCCAGGAAGTTAGCAAGTGGCCATCTTATTTGGTGAAGGCCATTTGGGGGGGGGAGGATATGTTCATTTTGCGGCATCCTATTTAAAATGAATTTCTACAAGGGAATGCTTTCATATCTGTCAGATACCCATTTCTTGGAAGGAGTTCCAGCTTGGAAAATACTTTAGAAAAAATGAGGAGTTTTGAGAACAAGGTTGGCATAGATACTTTGCTGCCTGAAGCAAAAACAGGAGCATCATGGAATTGGATACAATTCACAACCACATCTTCTCCCTCCAAATTTTTCATCTGAAACGACTGGCTTACTATGATTTTGATACACCAAACCCTGCTGAGCACTTCCCCTGGCAAAGTCCTAATAATTGCATCAAGAATTTGGTTGAAAAGCCCAACATCTCCCAAACATTTGCATTTATTTTGGATTTGGTGTAAAGCAAATCAGGAGAATGGGAGCTTATCATTGGAAGATCTGGTTCATTTGGGGGGCAAATGAGAAAATCTGAAGATGTAGACTTTCAAAAGGATCTACATATTTTTCCATTCGTCATCAAAACGCAGAACTTTCCTTTGTGCCTGATGCTCTCAAACGGGAAAGCAAAAGCTACCTTCAGATCATCACAAATTTCACACCGCCTCATATGATTAAGTATCCATTTCCATTCAAGGATTTCATCCATGAGAAACACTAGCTAACAAATCCTCTCGGTTGATTGCCCATCGCACCGTTGAAGGTCATCCTTTTCCCCACTTCATAGTTATAATTTGTCTTCTGTTCTCATGGACGGAGGCATACTTTTTCTTTCTTCCTAATTTGTCCTCATGACGCTCCCATCAGCTAACATGTCATAGGAACACAATTTGCATTCTTCTGAGTCACTTAGTCCAGTGTTGCTGACTCTGACTATCAGCAGCTGCTTTCAAGGCATTTTTCCACCCTAATTGGAATATGGCCAGGAAACAAAGTCAAAACTTTTTTGCAAACAAGGTAGATGCTCCCTCTACATCCCTGAGGCCAGTACAGAACATAATCCAGTCTATTTTTCCGTTGAGTTTCTGATTAATGTTTTCAACCTAAAATGGACCAAATATGTATTTCAAAGTGGTGCTCAGCTTTTAAAGATGCTCAGCTTATTAGCTGGATAGCTGACAGCCGGGGTTCAAGACACAAGTGCCATGCAACGGGGATGGCTCCCGTTATTTGCCTCAGCTCCTGTCCACCTAGCAGTTTAGAACGATGCAAATACGAGTAGATAAATAGGCACCACTTTGGTGGGAAAGTAACAGCATTCTGTATACTCAGCATATAGTCTCATGGCCATAGAAATATCTTTGGACAATGCTGGCTCCTTTGGCTAAGAAACAGAAATGAGCACCAGCCCTTAGAGTCGGATATGACTGGACAAGGAAACCTTTACCTTTATGTGACTTTTTTTGCTGTCCCCTGCCTCCAGAGACTTCTAGAGAGGCCTACTGGGCCATTGAGTGCCAGGAGTCGGGGGGAGGGGGCTTGCGCACACATGCGCAGGGCAAGGTGCATAGAATTATGGGTGTGGGCACGCACACACGCAAACCTCCCTTGCCCCCCCCCTCCTGGCACACAATGGCAAAAAGGTTAGCCATCACTGGTCTAATATATCAATATCATTGCTTCTTCCAAAGCACCTTCTCCAAAAAGCAGGTCCAAGGAAACTAATTATTCTTTTAGGAGGCAACCAGTAGAGGCAAACAATGAAAAGGCCTTGCTTAATTTCCAACAGAAGGGGAATCTAGAGCAAAGCCTCGGGGTGATCTGCCGAAATTATGGATCAAATCACATACCCATATCTAATAGAGTCACATGAATACTGACATCACCCAAAAAGAAATGGACAGACAGAAAAGATAAATATGTACATACATTACTAATTGCAACGATTAAGGGAAGGAGGGGAGAGAACTCTAGCAAGCAAAGTCATATGGAATTGCCAGAGGGCAAGCCATTATGTGTTATTGGGCAATAATGACCGTGACATTTGACCCACATGGATCCCAGTGAGGAGCCGTTCTCATTCTCTCCCTTCGCATGTTCTTATTTAGGAAAGAATCTATTTCAAGTGCCCTCTGGCGTATCTGCGATGTAAGAATTATAATATAATGAACCTCAGATGCCTCTAATTATATATTGTAGGAAAATTCTCCTCTAATGAAGAACCAGAAAATCCAAAAAGACATGAGATAGGTAGATGGCATAGCGCTGACATGTGGTTCGGTGTATGAAGAATTTTCCCGTTCTTCTGTGGTGCATCACTTCTTAGAGGCAGGTTCTATGGCGCTGTATAAAAACACCTTCCGTCTCTGGGTAGTTCATTCGTTCACTTTCATCTCCAGTGTGCTTACAAAGTTCAGTGCCGAACAAGGTAAGTTGAATTCAATGCCTTATTTAACAAGGATTCAGATAGATGTAAACTGCTTCATGGAAGTCAGAGTTAACAGGTGACTCATCTAGAACGTCTTGTAGAACGAGATCCATCAACTTCTCTTCTTAGCTACCATGTTTTGAGATTTTCGGAAGTTATATTTGCTACTAAAATGTTACTCTAAGGTTAGAGCCTGGATAGCTCAGCAACTAAAAGCATTGTGATTAACACCAGCTGTCTGCAATTACTGTAAGTTCAAATCTCACCAGGCTCAAGGTTGACTCAGCCTTCCATCCTTTCTAAGGTAGGTAAATTGAGGACCCACTTTGTGGGGGCAATTAGCTGACTTTGTAAAATATACAAAAGTATGAAGGCTATTGCTTAACGCATTGTAAGCCGCCCTGAGTCTCCAGAGAAGGGCGGCATATAAATCATTTTTTTTAAAAAAAATGTTTGCTAGCTGTTTTGTGAATACTTGTGTATAGAGGTCATATACTTTAAATATTGGCTATTTAGCATTCTAGGATTTTGATGCTCTTGGTTTCTTATATTAAAGTGACTTTGGGTTACTGTATTCAACAATACACCCCAAGTTATATGTTATAACTGACCTTTACTAGCAATGTCTACTGTAGTTTCAGCAACAAAAGAGATATGGCATTAACACCATAACTTTTCATTTTATAATCATAATTTTATATTGCGTGTTATACCGTTTCCCTGAAAATAAGACCCAACCGGAAAATAAATCCTAATGCAACTTTTGGAGAAAAAAAATAATGTAAGACTGGGTCTAATTTTCGGGAAAACATGAGTAATCATAACATTTTCAACATTTTATTGCTACCCAAAAGATTTGAGGATAGTAAAATATCAAATACCCAGATTTCAGATCTGGAAATAAGTTTTCATATTCAAATGCACACATTCTAAGATTTAAAAACCGTATGCTAAAATTTGCCACAGCATGCTGAACACTTTGGTCAAACTTTTTATTTTACCTGAAGAGTGTAGCCGCTAATGGAAGAAGAAAAGTGTTCATTTTGTAGGACTAAAACGTAATGATCAAATAATTAATCTGGGAAATTAAGGCAGAAGCCTTTGTATAGTAATACAGGTATATAAATACTATCTTTGTTAACAAGAATCTTATTATTTTTTTCAGTTCATTACAACAAAATGTCTCCTGGAACCAAAGGTCCTAAATGTGCCAAGTGTGGATCCTCCCCTTGCTGCTGCTCTAAAGCTTCTTCTACCATGAAATGTGCCAAGTGTGGAGCCTCTCCCTGTCTCTGCTCTAAAGCTACTTCTTCCTCTAAGTCGAAGTGTGCCAAGTGTGGGTGCTCCCCCTGCTGTTGCTCAAAGACTCTCTGCACCAAATGTGGATGCTGCCCCTGCTGCTGTCCTCAATCCTGCTGCTCCAGGTGTGGATGTTCCCCCTGCACCTGCTCACAGTCTCCCTGCGCTAAATGTGGATGTAACCCATGTTGCTGTCCTCAAGCCCGCTGCTCGAAGTGTGGGTGTATCCCCTGCTGCTGTCCTCAATCCCGCTGCTCCAAGTGTGGATGTTCTCCCTGCACCTGTTCCCAGTCCCCCTGCGCTAAATGTGGATGTAACCCGTGTTGCTGTCCTCAATCTCGCTGCTCCAAGTGTGGATGTTCCCCCTGCACCTGTTCCCAGTCCCCCTGCGCTAAATGTGGATGTAACCCGTGTTGCTGTCCTCAATCTCGCTGCTCCAAGTGTGGATGTTCCCCCTGCACCTGTTCCCAGTCCCCCTGCGCTAAATGTGGATGTAACCCATGTTGCTGTCCTCAATCTCGCTGCTCCAAGTGTGGATGTTCCCCCTGCACATGTTCCCAGTCCCCCTGCGCTAAATGTGGATGTAACCCGTGTTGCTGTCCTCAATCCCGCTGCTCCAAGTGTGGATGTATCCCCTGCTGCTGTCCTCAATCCCGCTGCTCCAAGTGTGGATGTTCCCCCTGCACCTGCTCACAGTCCCCCTGCGCTAAATGTGGATGTAACCCATGTTGCTGTCCTCAATCCCGCTGCTCCAGGTGTGGATGTTCTCCCTGCACCTGTTCCCAGTCCCCCTGCGCTAAGTGTGGATGTAACCCATGTTGCTGTCCTCAAGCCCGCTGCTCCAAGTGTGGGTGTATCCCCTGCTGCTGTCCTCAATCCCGCTGCTCCAAGTGTGGATGTTCCCCCTGCACCTGCTCCCAGTCCCCCTGTGCTAAATGTGGATGTATCCCATGTTGCTGTCCTCAAGGCCGCTGCTCCAAGTGTGGATGTATCCCCTGCTGCTGTCCTCAAGCCCGCTGCTCCAAGTGTGGCTGTATCCCATGTTGCTGTCCTCAAGCCCGCTGCTCCAAGTGTGGCTGTATCCCATGTTGCTGTCCTCAAGGCCGCTGCTCCAAGTGTGGATGTATCCCCTGCTGCTGTCCTCAAGCCCGCTGCTCCAAGTGTGGCTGTATCCCATGTTGCTGTCCTCAAGCCCGCTGCTCCAAGTGTGGCTGTATCCCATGTTGCTGTCCTCAAGGTCGCTGCTCCAAGTGTGGATGTAACCCATGTTGCTGTCCTCAAGCCCGCTGCTCCAAGTGTGGGTGTATCCCATGTTGCTGTCCTCAAGCCCGCTGCTCCAAGTGTGGCTGTATCCCATGTTGCTGTCCTCAAGCCCGCTGCTCCAAGTGTGGATGTATCCCCTGCTGCTGTCCTCAAGCCCGCTGCTCCAAGTGTGGCTGTATCCCATGTTGCTGTCCTCAAGCCTGCTGCTCCAGGTGTGGGTGTATCCCCTGCTGCTGTCCTCAAGCCCGCTGCTCCAGGTGTGGGTGTACCCCCTGCTGTTGCCCTCAGGCCTGCTGCTCTAGGTGCGGATGCTCCCCATGCCGTTGTTGGTCTCAATCTCGCCGCTGTTCCAAATGTGGATGCTTCCCATGCCGCTGTTCCCAGTCCCAGTGTTGCAGGTGTGGCTGCTGTCCCTGCTGCTGCCCCCAGGCTTGCTGTCCCAGATGTGGCTGCCCCTGCTGTCAACAGATCCAACCTTGCTGCTATCCCTGCCGCCGTCAGACTAATTGCCGTTGTCCCCGTTGCTGCTGTGCTTCCACCTGCTGTTCACCCAAATAAAGTAACGGAGAGCTGCAAATCTGATAATAAATTCTCCAAGAACTGCCAGTCTAACCACTAGAAGATAAACCTTATTGTCATCTGTCATCTCAGCACCTGGAAATACCAATCTCATTATCAACAATTTTAAAGAAAACCTACTGATTATAACCCTGGGCCCACCTGCCTAGTGAAATGCCTAAGTGTTGTACCTACTTCCTATGTATAATGGAGGAGTCTTTAACATAAACAGTTTTGAAAATAAGTAACGAAAATCAGTTTTAGCCTATTCTGTAGAAAAAGAGGCTTTTCAATTTTTTTTTTCTTCTTGATATTTGGATTCTTCAAATTTTACTGTAACAACGATAATTAAATTCTGAAATCATGCAAGTGATAAGTGTTGGTTTATTTCCATTGGAGAGAAAGGGGGGGTGGAATATTTTGTAGAATGAATCTTCCCAGTCTTCTTTGCGTTCATGAAAATGTTGAGCATGATTTTTTCAATCATCTACTTTGAAACAAAAGCTGCATTCACACATCTCACATATCACTTGCTTTCACCATAGTTTCCTGGACAATCCACAATGGGTTGATACTTCGATTACACTAAACTAATACTGATGATGTTACCTAGTTTGAGTATTAAACATTTGCAAGAAAACAACCAAGCTCAGAAAACACCAAGGACCCCTCAGTTCAATTACCATTTCATTATTTATTAATTTTTTATGCTGCCCATCTCACTGATACAATGACTTGGGGGTGGGGGTGGAGTATGATAATAAAATTTTTTAAAAGTATTACACGATAAAGTTAAAATAATTAAATAGAAAAGCTAAAAATCAAGATGACAGGTGGCCCAGAGGTGGGGAGCTTCTCTACCCATTTATTTTGATCAGAAACAAGCCATCACTGACCAGTTCACATGTAATAATTAACTGTGTTTTAGAGATCATAGTAGCTGAGAAGCTCCTATCTTAGTTACCTTGGACTTCAACCTTGGCACAATATTCATGTATGCTTCTGCACAAAAAGCCCTCAAGGATATGGCTTAGGGTGGCTTACGGCCTGGGTATTTGCGAGACCGCCTTCTGCCATCAATAGCCTCCCACAGGCCACTATGCTCGCACAGAGAGGGCCTCCTCAGGGTGCTGTCGGCCAGACAATGTTGGCTGACAACCCCCAGTGGGAGAGTCTTCTCTGTGGCAGCACCTGCCCTCTGGAACGACCTGCCCCCGGAGATACGCAGGATATTTATTTATTTATTATTTATTATTCAAATTTGTATACTGCCCTATTCCCTCAAAAAGGGACTCAGGGCGGTGAACAGCCAAATAAAAATACAGTACATATAAAAGTTAAAAATTATTTAAAAATGATTAAATAGTTTGGGCTTAGAACAAAATTTAAAACATCCAATTTTATAAAAAAACATATTTAAAACCCAATTTAAAACCCAATTTAAAAGGGGAGACTCAGGCCAGACCAGCCTGTTGGAATAGAAATGTTTTTAGGGCACGGCAGAAGGTGCGTAGGTCCTGAAGCCTCCTTATCTCAGGGGGGAGCTTGTTCCAGATGGCAGGTGCCCCCACAGAGAAGGCTCTCCCCCTGGGGGCCGCCAGTCGACATTGTTTGGCAGACAGCACCCCGAGGAGCCCCTCTCTACGGGAGCGAACTGGTCGGTGAGAGGCTATTGGTGGCAGAAGGCGGTCCCATAAGTATCAGACCTCCGGACTTTTCGTTGGGCCCTTAAAACCCACCAATTTCATTTAGCCGGGCTGGCTTGATCCCATCCATCTATTTTAATTTTTAAATTGAAATTGATTTTAATCGGGTTGTTTTAAAGTATAGGCCAAATTATTTAATTATTTTAAAATTGTTTTAAATTTTGTATGTTATGTTTTATCTTGGCTGTTCACCGCCCTGGGTCCTGTTGGAGAACCCTAACCCTAACCCTGGAAGCCACATTGTATATCGGACATTAACACAATTGAGCGGGTTCAGAGGTATTTCTCGAGAAAAGTACTCCACTCCTCTACTGACAATAGAATTCCCTATGGCTCCAGGCTTGAAATTTTGGGCTTGGACAACCTGGAACTGCGCTGCCTGCAGTCCAATCTAAGCATTGTTCACAAAATTGTCTGCTATAACATCCTGCCTGTCAACCTCTTCAGCTTCAATCGCAATAATACACGGGGAAACAATTGATACAAACTTAACGTAAACCGCTCCAAACTCAATTGCAGAAAATACGACTTCAGCAACAGAGTAGTCAACGCCTGGAACACCCTACCCAACTCCGTTGTTACAACCTCAAACCCTCACAGCTTCAATCTCAAACTGTCTACCGTGGACTTCACCCCATTCTTAAGAGATCCTTAAAGGGGGCGAGTATAAGGGCATCAACATGCCTACCGTCTCTGTCTTACTGTCCCCATTTATTGGTATTTACTTCCTTTGTTCATGTTTATGTTCATACTTATACTTGTTACCTTGTACATGTTTGACAAACAAGTAAATAAATAAGTAAATAAATAAAATAAAATAAAATATAAATGCTGGAGTCCAAGGATATTTTTTCACACCTTATTATCCTCCACAAACCTGCTTCTACTCTCCATGACTGGGTCCCTTTCCAACAGTATTGTCTTCAAACAAAGCAAGGCTAGCACAAAGCTATGAGACAGCTCTGGAGAATGCCAGTGTGACAGCTGTTAATAGAAGAGTGATTTAACAATTTGGCTTTCAAAGCCTTCTGATTTATCACCTGGACTCATCATGTCCAATTAAAGGGTTGTCACTTTCCTTGCCTTCTCTTGTTAATTACACGTCTCACTCATCTTCCCTCTGTACAGAGTCTAGAAATGATTTTAGTCACTCAAAGACAGACGAGCTGACTTTATCTTCTTTATGTCAAGTTTCAATTGCATTTTGTTAGTCTTTTACTTTACAACACTGATTTTGTGGTTCCTTTTCTCAGGGAATTATAGTTTTGGGGTTCGTCTAAGCCATTTCTGGATCAAGTCCTGGACAACCATTTGTCTGAAATGATAGAGGGTCTCCTGCTTGAGCAGAGGGTTGGACTAGAAGAACTCCAAGGTCTCTCCCAGCTCTGTTATTCTTCTTTTCTATTTACTTTCTTTGCCCCTTATAGAGATATTTACAATGCAATAAAAAAGTACTCATACACATTCTTGTTTTCATGTCTCTGTTGGTGCTCTATTCTAATTATACCCCGACTTCTTTCTAATTATCCAGAAAAGATGAGCAGCAAAACATCAGCCTGGCTTTCTCTAACTGGCTACTCTTACCAAGGTACAATTCTTTGGATCCTTCAAAAGCCCTGTTGTAACACACACTTAACCTCCTTTTATATTGGGTTTTAAATTTTTTACAATTGGATTTTTAAACTGTTCGAGCCAAATTATTTAATTTGTTTTAAATGATTTTTAACTTTTATATTATTGTATCTTATTTTGGCTGTTCACTGCCCTGAGTCCCGTCTGGGAGTAGAGCGGTATATAAATTTAATAAATAAATAAATAAATAAATAAATAAATAAATAAATAAATAAATAAATAAATAAATAAATAAATAAATAAAATAAAATAAAATAAATAAATAAATAAAATAACACACACACACACATACACTCACATATACATATATCTCATATTTTAGTGTTCTCAAAAATTTCTAGGATTTGACATTCAAAATACTATACTTGTATTTTCTAGCTAGAGAGAAATGGCAAAGTCAGAGCAACTGAGTTGCAGTTAAGAGACAGATGATGATCAATCTAGGTCCAGCCCACGTCAGAAGGAACTACCATTCTTTCATATATTACTCCTGGCCTGTTTCACAATTCGTAATCAACAATATAGACAGGCAAGACCTACAATATAGGGCATGAGAGAATTAAAGTATACTTCATTTGAATCACGATGTATCACTAACTACAAGTCATCCAAAGCTGCAGTTGAGTAAGTGGCAAGAAAATCATGGGGTGCTTTTTCATCTTCTCGGCATTTCACCAATGCCTCCTGGATTTATACTTTGCTTGCATTGTCACTAAAGTTATTTAAGGTATTCTCTACATCAGTTGGTTGACACAAAGTTGTTCCTTCAATACGAGGTACAAGGAGAGCAAAGGGAGAAGAGGTAAATTTTAAAAAATAAATCAAATTCCAATCCATAGGAACCGATAACTCAACCACACACACTGCTCAAGTTTCTGCACATGAGCAGAGACGTCCGGGCAAGTGGGCGGAGCCTCCCACCACCGCCACTACCAGTTTGCCCGATCCGTAGCAACCCACCACTGGACTGATCAGGAATTGTACCACAACACTTGATCCTTCATCTTGTTGATTTGATATCTGCTTCCCCTGGCAGACATGGTAGCCAAATCCAACAGACTCAGCACACTTTAAGAGGACCGTGTTGTGTCTACTAGAAATTTAAAAAATCTATCAAAAACTTTTAAAAAGAGGTGATTGAACATAAAGGGAAGCCCACATTTTGTTGGAGAACTTGGTGATGGAGTCAAGAGAAGAATTAGTATGAAGTCGTTATGTGCTCATAAATGGTCAATGTCCAACCCCTCTTGAATTCCATTAACCTTTATCTAATGTCAATTTAGTGCTGTTAGTTGACTAGATTCTTGTGTATAGGCAATAAATCAGCTTAAGTGGAACTTCTGGTGTGGTTCAGATTCTTCGTGCCTTTTTAAGAGACAAGTATTCAAAAGCCTTCTCCTGCATGGACAAATCTGCTTAAAGTTCTCTCTTCCGCAGTTGAATCTTCTAAAATACAGATTCATCCTGGTTCATTTATTAAGGATTTTGCAACCATGATGCCCTATTGTATCAAATGCTCACTAATTCCTAGCTAAGATGTATCTTACCCAAGCAAGTAAGGCAACAAAGAAGAATGACCAATTCTCCATCAACCATAAAGTACATTTCTACTTTCTGAGCCATCATCCTCTTGATTCCGGTTTGCATTTGTTAATAAACAGCATGAATTTCACTGTTATTAAAGCTAGCTTAACTAACAACACTGCAATTTGCTTATGGGTCCAAGAAGCAAGCAAAAGATTATTTAAATAGTACATAGGTTGGTGAACACTGATTTAACATACTGTTTTGTCTGTCGTATTTAAGCACCATAGCTTATGACCAGAAAATGGTCACACTTTTTTTTGTACTTGAGTTTGTTTTATCCACTTTCTCCCAAACATAATCAAATTACACTATTGTTTCGTCACACTTCTCAAGGAAGCGCATCAGGGATGGGTTCTAAATTTTTTTACTACCGGTTCTGTGGGCGTGGCTTGTTTTGTGGGCATGGCTTGGTGATCATGTGACAATTCTTTAGGATTTAGCAGAGGTACTGGTCTACCAGGCTTTTAACTGCTTGCAGAGCTGTACAGGTCTACCCATTTATTTTTGCAGGCAGGGGTCTACTCATTTGTTTATTTTTAACACTGATCAGTTGTAGGGCGGCCCCTACAACTGAGGGAAATAGGTTTTTTTCCCTCTAACTGATAGCTGGGACTCAGGAGGCAGCAATAGATTGGGGGTGGGGCCAAATAAAAGATAAGAATAATGCAGGGGGGTGGGCGGGGACAGAACCATTTCGGTGCCATCATATAGTCACCGCTACCGGCTCGGCAGAACTGGGCAGAACCGGGAGGAACCCACCATTAAAGCGCATAACATCTTATTAATGAGTTGTCTAAGTAAGAAAGAAGTGGTGACTAAAAAAGTAATTCTGGCTTGTAATTGAGACAGAAATGACAGATTAGCTACACCGTACATTTTTTTAAAAAATGCAATTATCTTTAAATCTCAGCTAGTGTTTATCTTATTAAAATATTTTTTTAAATCTAACTAAAAAATGGTTAGGTCATTGGGAAACAAACTCAACTACAGAATAACTACATTTTCTGATCCTAAAATATTTAAGTTTTTCATGGAATAAAAAAGTCCATACATTAGTCATCCATTAAAATAGTTCTTAGGTTTTCTTTGCTTTAAACTCAAGGTGGCATTTTGGCATTATAGAGAACCTTAATATTCTGCCCCACAAAATAACTCAGTGGTTTTTTATCTTCTTCAGACACCATCAGTACAAATAAAATCATGCATTCTTGGGATTTAGAAGGCCAGAATGGAGATTGTACTTGTGCTTACTGCCCTCCAATTTCACCCCCAAGAAATGTACAATTCTGTTCCCCATTCCACCAATTTCTTACTGAGTTCACAGTTTTCCCCCAGTGACAAGAAGCGTCTCAACCATTCCTCCTTTGTGTTAAGTACTTAGTTACAGAAACAAGTTGGGAACTAAATGTTAAAGAAGAGAAAAGACCAAAAACTCTCTCTGACTTCCTACTTGAGCAATCCTGGTGACAGATGAGAGTTTGGGGCTGAACACTTGCAGATAGATGCACGGAATATGTCATATGCAAAGGATCAGGATCGTACATTAAGTTCAGAAGGGTTTATTGCTCAAACCTGTATACAAGAACCCAGTCAACTAAAGTTCAAATCTGATTCGGCACCAGATAAAGATCAATGGAATATGAGGGGTAGGGCTTAGACTGTTTCTGGGAATGTAATGACTACAAACTGATAACAAGTTTAACTCCGCCACCCACCCCCCCCCCAGCTCTGTCTGCTCTTCTTTTACAGAATATAGTATACTGAAGAGCTGGATGCATTTGTTTTATTTTTAATTTTTGTATATCTTTCTTCTTTATTGTAGGGTCATTCCATGTCAAGTGGTCTGATTTCAGGAGAGTGCTGGAGGCTGGCTTGAGCAGCCAAATATTTAGTTGTGCCACCAACTCCATTGCATGGTGATTTGGTGAAAGAAAATCACATGGTTAAACATTAAATATATATACGTTCCAAAAGAAGAAATCCTTCCAGAGATATAAGAAGCCAAACTGTACCCTTTTTTGGTGCCGCAGTAATTTTCGGCCAACTTTCCTACCAATTATCTAAATGGAGATCGCTCACGAGAATGTTTTTATTGTTTTGTTTAATAGAGCACAACAAGTTGTAAAAGATGGCCAAGTTTTATTTCTCTCAACCAAATATTGCCAGAGATATTATGTCTCAAATCTGTTGAAATCTCAGAGTCATACTGTCAAAGGCTGTGGTATGGGATCATACAAATGACTATATCTCTGCCAAGTGTTACATTGGCAAACATAACACTTTACCAATGTTCATTGGGGATGTGTGTGCATGTTCACACCAAATTTCATCAAAATCCATGATGGTCGACCTGGGAGCCCCAGATCACTTGATATGGAATGACCCTGTAAACTGAAAATGTCAACCAGAAAAAATTCTCACTTGGAAACAAATACCAGCGGTGCTAAGTCAAATGGGGAATAACAAGTCCTAAACTATGTCATGGTAGTAAGAAACTCACTCATTAGCCATTCATCCACATAATCCGTTTTAAAAGAGATTATTTAAGAGATCCTTTAAATCTTCCTTAATCATAGACCTTTTTCCTTAATAAAGGAAATGAATAGTCAAGGAATAGAACGCTATGTGGTAATTTCATGGAAGCTGATGCTGAGCCATCATAACATTTCCATCATTCTTCAGTTTGCACATTGCTCATGAAAGGTTGTGCAGACTATATAAAAAGACACACTGAACACTTGGCCATTCACACTGGGATTTACATCCACATTCGTTCTTTCCTCTTAAACAAGGTAAGCTCCTTCAATATTCTTAAAGGTGGGGAAAATATCAAGCTCTGGAGATCTTGTCTACAGAGAGAACAGCCTCCATGGTCTATACCGACTTAAATAAAATCTTATCCAAGTTATAATGGCGGTGTTCTTCATGTTCCCTAAAAAAGAACCAAATAGTTTAACGGGCAAAAGAGTTCCAGATGTGCACAGTAGCCTAGCCTTGATTTGCAGAATGTGGATTTTCCTCGGATCTGAATTGTATCAGGTTGCATTCTGGATAATGTCTAAAGGACATTCCTGGATTTGCCTACCATAAACTGACCTCGAGGTTGACTCAGCCTTCCAACCTTCTGAGGCCTGTAAAATGAGGACCCAGACTGATGGGGGCAATAGACTGACTCTGTAAACCACTTAAGAGACAGCTGTAAAGCACCGTGAAGCAGTATATAAGTCTAAGTGTTATTGCTACTGTTCAGCAAAATAATAGAGAGGAGTTGCACAATCTTAGATTTATAGCTCAGGATTGAAATGAGGGGTTCTTGATGCGTTGATGTGCACTGATGACGTTACCTAGTTTGGGTGATGAAATGTCTGCAAGAAGACCACCACAATGGGAGAGTGTCAAGGACCCCTTAATCTTAGATTTGTTTAAAGAACTGCAGGCAGAACTGCTGAAACTCCACCGAGACGCATTCAATATTTCTCAGCTGGCTCCGGTTTGTTAATGTAATTTCGCTTGATTCCTTCCAGGTCTTCCTCTTCTTCGCCTTCCACCACCAACATGACTTGCTGCTCCAAATGCGGTTGCTCCCCATGCTGCTGCCAGCAGAGCTGCTGTTCCCCCTGCTGTTGTCAACAGACCTGTTGCCAAAGCTGTTGCGGAAAAGGCTGTGGCTGTGGCTGTGGCTGCGGCTGTGGCTGCGGCTGCGGCTGCAAGGGTGGTTGTGGCTGCGGATGTGGCTGCAAAGGTGGTTGCGGCTGTGGATGTGGATGTGGCTGCAAGGGTGGTTGCGGCTGCAAGAGCAGCTGCTGCTGCAAGGGTGGCTGCGGCTGCGGCTGTGGCTGTTGCAAGCAGTGCAAGTGCTGAACAGCATTAAGGACAGCGCTCAAAGCAAGAAAGGCAGGGATGTAATGTCCACTGCACCTCTCACCCCCTTTTGATTGTCCTCTTCAAGGCTCCAGCTTGCTTCTGTTTCTGAAAATCCTGCCTGATATTCTGTCGTCATCTAAGCCATTCCTGGTTCAAGTTCTGGGTAACCATTTGTCTGAAATGATAGAGGGTCTCCTGCTTGAGCGGAAGGTTTGACTCGAAGACCTTCAAGTTTCCTTCCAGCTCTGTTATTCTTCTTTTCTATTTGCTTTTTTTCCTCCTTATGGAGATATTCACAATGCAATAAAAAAAGTACTCATACACATTCTTGTTCTCGTGTCTCTGTTGGTACTCTATTCGATTCGTACCCTGGCTTCCTTCCAATTATCCAGAACAGACGAGCAGCGAAACATCAGTCCCTTAAAAGACCTCTGAAATTTATAATCCGAATTGCCTTCAATCGAATTCCATGAGACTTCTCCTAATGCATTGTACTGATCATTTCAGGTCATCTGAGCAACTAAAGAAGCCTTTCAGATAGTAGTAAAAGGCCTTCTCATATAGCAGTTCACTTCCATACAGTACTGGCCAAATCAAATGCCGGCAAGCTTCCTGTAAGACTATGAATAGAATAAATACTTTATTACAGTCATCGACCAGCAATAGACATACAATAAATTGAAAATAATACTGACATTAATCGTGAATAATATCCTTGTTATGAAAATACATGATCTCAAACCGTTAGGGTCACTCCCTAATTTACATGAGTGAAGAGCTGATAAATATGTGATTAAATGTATTTTTCCAATAATTGTTATAGATATCTCCAAAAAATTGGCACCAGTTAACATCAATAATTCTGTAACCAATTCTTTTCTTGTGGACATTGCAGCGACACAGAATTTTGCCGCTGCACGCATAGTAGCTGGGTTTGAGTCTTGGAGAAGAAAACCTACATAAAAGTTGTCTGTCCTCCGTGACAATTTCTTTAGTAAGGGGAGAATATATATTGACCTACATCAGTGGTGGGATTCAAGTTATTTAACAACCGGTTCTTTGCCCTAGTGATTTCTTCCAACAACCAGTTTGCCAAACTGCTCAGCAAGTTAACAACTGATTCTCCGGAAGTGGTGCGAACTGGCTGAATCCCACCACTGACCTACATACTCTGTAAAATTCACAGTACAATAAAAGATGTGAGATATCTTTGACTTCTCCTTTTCCACATATGCATACCCGTTCTGCTATTGGTGTTCTCTTATACCTACCCTGGAGAAGTGCTGAGGGGAGAATATTAAATCTGGCTCTGAAAAAAAGCTATTCTTCGTTTTGGGAAGATCAGATCACTTAGATATCTTACCGATTCCCACACATCCTGTTTGATTCTGTCCCTACTGTGGAGAGGCAACCTATTTAGTTCTTCTTGGAACTCCATGTCCTTCATTCTATCAATTACCACTTGCTTTGCTTTGTCAAAGCCGAGGGACATTAAGAATACCGATGAGAGCCCATAAGAGCCCAGCTTGTGATCTATCACCTGTTTCCAGGGGGAGGGGAAGTTGTCAATCAGCACTAGTGGGGACTGTCCCTCTGGAAACAAATGAATCTTTAGCCAATAAATGATCATCATCTTCCATCATCTTGAGAAAATATCAACATGCCCTCCAGAATTAAAAGCAATTTCTTATGTGGCTACCTTACAATTATTCGTTTAGGGACCTTTCAAAGTTACAATGGCACTGAAAAAAATGACGTATGACCACTCTTCACACTAACAATGGTGTAGCATTCCTATGGTCACATGATCAAAATTTGGGCTCTTGGCAACTGGCATGCATTTACAATGGTTGCAGGTTCATGTGGTCACCACTGTTGACCTTCTCAGCAGGTTTTTGATGAGCAAATCCAACAGGGGAAGCCAGATTTGCTTAACCACTCAGTGATTCGCTTAACAACTGCAGCAATTCACTTAGGGCATAACATTGGGTACAACTCTCTTAACAATCGCCCCACTTAGCAACTGAAATTCTGGTCCTAATTGTGGTCATATGTCAAGGACTACTTGTATAGGATTTCTTTTATCCCATCCAGTGATATGCGCTGCACCATTGCAGTGCAAATTACATGTAGCAATAGCATTTAGTCTTATATACCGCTTCACAGTGCTTTACAGCCCACTCTAAGCAGTTTACGGAGCCAGCCTCTTGCCAACAACATTCTGGGTCCTCATTTTACCCACCTCAGAAGGGTGGAAGGCTGAGTCAACCTTGAGCTGGTCAGAATCGAACTCCTGGCAATCAGCAGAGTTAGCCCTGCAGTATTGCATTTTAATCACTGCGCCACCATGACACGTGCTTCTTTGTACATGTAAGCTGAATTTCTTAAATGAAACACAGGTGGAAATGAAACAGAAATAATTCTACTTCACACCATGGAAAAGTTTTCTGTGACAAGCTTAATGTGCCCAGTTCCTTGAACTGCTGGTCAAAGCATTTCCTTCCAAGATCTCTTAGCATCCTGCTGATGCTCCTCTGACGGAGTTTCTCTTTCAGATTCTGCTGCCAAAATTTGACACGGTTCTCCAAATACAGTTGTAGAAACTTAGATTCCAAATGAAATCTTTTATTTTATCATTTAAATAAGTCCTTAATTTACTGCAGACCTATATTGCACTGGTCTTTTCCAATTACAATCCTGGCTTGTTCTCAGCTGATAATCCACTTGCATGCCTATACCCATAACATATGGATCATAGTTTATAATGTCACTTTATAATGCTTTGGTAAGGCCACACTTGGAATACTGCATCCAGTTTTGGTCTCCACGATGTAAAAAAGATGTGGAGACTCTAGAAAGAGTGCAGAGAAGAGCAACAAAGACAATTAGGGGACTGGAGGATAAAACATATGAAGAACAGTTGCAGGAACTGGGTATGTCCAGTTTAATGAAAAGAAGGACTAGGGGAGACATGATAGCAGTGCTGCCACAAAGAAGAGGGAGTTAAGCTATTCTCCAAAGCACCTGAGGGAAGGACAAGAAGCAATGGATGGAAACTAATCAAGGAGAAGGAACCTAGAACTAAGGAGAAATTTCCTGACACTTAGAACAATTAATTAGTGGAACAACTAGCCTCCAGAAATTGTAAATGCTCCAACACTGGATGTTTTTAAGTAGAGATTGGACAACCGTTTATCTGAAGTGGTGTAGGGTTTCCTGCCTAAGCAGGGGGTTGGATTAGAAGACCTCCAAGCTCCCTTCCAACTCTGTTATTCTGTTGGTTCTGTTCTGTTCTGTTCTGTTCTGTTCTGTTCTGTTCTGTTCTGTTCTGTTCTATTCTATTCTATTCTATTCTATTCTATTCTATTCTATTCTTCTATTCTATTCTATTCTATTCTATTCTATTCTATTCTATTCTATTCTACATAGAATAAGAGAGTGGATCTTCTGGTCCAACTCACCACACTAAATCTGATCCAAGTCTCCATTCTTCTTCCCTATTTATTTAATTTTACCTATCTAGACATCAATTAATGGATATTCTTGTCTACCTTGCATTTTATTTTATTTATTTTATTTCATTAGTCATATTTCTATGCCGCCCACTCTCCGAGGACTCTGGCCGGCTTACACCAAAGACAGTATACTAAATAGCATATTGCCCCCAATAATCTGGGTCCTCATTTACCCACTTCAGAAGGATGGAAGGCTGAGTCAACCTTGAGCCGGTGAGATTTGATCCGCTGATCTGCTAAACTAGCAGTCAGCTGAAGTAGCTGCAGTACAGCACTCTAACCACTACGCCACCTCGGCTCTTACCCTGCAACATTGTCCTGTTGAATTTGGTACAAGGTTTAACTTTGTTGGGATAACTGAAATGTTTATTCTGATCTCCAAGGTATTTAGTTAATCACTTCAGCTTCATGCCATATGCACAGTTGATAAAGGGACTTTATGATCGTTTATAAAGACAAGAATTAAAGAATGGTTGGGGGGGAATTAGATTTAGGGATAATTTTATTCGTGCATTCCCTTTGAACTCCTTTAATTATCAACATGACCTGCAAAGTAGACAAAACCAGAAAAAACTGTGTTGCATATAAAGACAATACAATATCACGGGAATCACTTAAACTTCTTTCAAATGACAATTACCAATTAGGCTGGAAGTTGTTAAAATCCCAACAGGAATCTGCCTATTTAAGATACAGGGCTTTCCTGAACACATAAATATGGTGCCCAAACTCAACATATAGGCCACACACCAAAGGAAAAAGAACTACAGTACATACTCAACAAAAATTAAGGAGATTTCCACTGAAGCCTCACATCCACAAAATAAACACTTCAAAGAGCACCTCTATTTATTAGACTTGTTTGCTATCCATCTCACCTAGAAGTGACATCAGGCAGCTTCGAAACATTCGCAGTTCCCGAAGGACCACTTTTTTTATAAATATTACTAGCCTGAAAACCCGAATTGTAGCTACCTTTGAGTGCTGTCCTTTATGCTCTCAAATAAATTACTTTCTCTCTAAGTAGTGTGTCCTGTGTCATTCTTACACAATCCTGGCTTTGTCAGTCAAAGAATTTCAGCTGATGGGGTCTGGAAAGAGAGCTTTACTGCTATGTCCCGTCTCCCCCACACTATGTAATATCTCCCCACCTGAGGTGAAGTCTGTCTATCCCCTTTTGTCCCTCTGGAAGAGTGTTAAAACTGGCTCTGCCAGTTAGCTTGGGATCTTTGAATCTTAATGGAGGCACACAACATTGGAGGTGCTTGGTAGATTAAATGAGGATAATCTGGCCCTGCACATATCTTGCATTTTTTGCTTCTTGCCTTTATATTTTATACTGATCTTTTTAATAAGCTGCCCAAAGTCCCTTCTCAAAGTTATAAATTTAATAAATAAACAATAATGGAGCTAAGAATTTCAAAAAGGAACAGACAAAAACTTTCCGCTTAACTTCCCTGATGCAGGCCCCAAACAGCTGACAATGTAAGAGGAGAGCTGGCAGAGCCTGGAGGGGAGAGTCAAGTGAGTAATCAGCCTAGAGTTGTTACACACTTACAAATGGTTCAAGTCTAATTCTTAATTTTTTTTTTTGACTCTTACCTAATGCCAATTTAGTGTTGACCAATTTAATTGTCTAGATTTTTGTGTGTATGCATGAAGAATAAGTCATCTTAACAGGCACTTAATGTGTGGTCCCAATTCTTTGCACCTGACAGATAACCCACTGCCTTCTCCCCAAAACTCACACTCTTCTGCAGTTGATTAAAGGAACATATGACAAGTTCCTCAAACTTCCTATCTCATAATTAGGCTGACAAAGAAACAGGTCAGGAACTAGACACTAGAAAAAAAATTTCCCTTCTTCTGTTTTGAACAATACTAGTGACATGAGATTGATAAGTGGAATCTTAGGATAACAGACGGAGCCCAATGGGGTACAGAACTGGGTGAATTTGCTTTCTTTTTTTTTATTTTTCCATGTTCAGCAGTTCTACATATATGTTTCCTTCTTTTTTAAAAAGTTAAAAAAAGTCATATCAAAAAAATGCTTCCATTTGAAAGTATTAGTGGTGCAGTATCAAATGGGAAATCAAGAGGTCTTCACATGTTAAAAGGAGTCCGGATAGCTCAGCAGACTAATGCATTGTAATTTAACTCCAGCTGTCTGCAATTAGTAAGTTCGAATCTCACCAGGCTCAAGGTTGACTCAGCCTTCCATCATTCCTAAGGTAGGTAAATTGAGGACCCAGTTTTTAGGGGCAATAAGCTGACTTTGTAAAATATACAAAAGTATGAAGGCTATTGCTTAACGCATTGTAAGCCGCCCTGAGTCTCCGGAGAAGGGCAGCATATAAATCAAATTTTAAAAAAAATACTTAAGTGCTTCATAATAACACAACCACACATTAGCTATTTCTAAGTAGTGCATCTTAAAAGCATGTATTTAAGTAACACTTGGATCTGCATTAATCATACACTTTTTTCATGAGTCAAGGAAATGATCATACTCAAAAATAATGTGACAATGTCAAGGAGGGTGACACTCAGCCACCATAAAAAATCCCAACATTTTTTAGTGTGCTCATTGCTCCTGGAAAGATTTACACACCTATATAAAGGGGCCCATCCAACACTTCTTCATTCACACCTGGATTCCATATCCACACCTTCTCTTCCTTGTAAATAAGGTAAGTTCTTCCACTTTTCTTCAAGATAGCAAGGGGGAAACTTAAGTTTCTGGATGTTTTATCTACCTTTTTGTTATGGTTTATTTTCAAGTAGGTAAACTCACGGAACATCTTTCGTTTCATTAGAACCACAGACTTCTAAAATAATTGTGCAGGGTGTCCTACAATTCACTTGTAGAATCTTTTCAAGTGAATCTGGATCCCCTTAGCATCCATATCTCCAGACTTAAGTGGTACACCTCAAGTCAGGGCAAAAATAATGTAGCCTGCACCAGGAGGTTTAGAGCTTTTTTTAGACTGAAGATCCTGTTACTTTTAAAAAAGGAGCATTCCTCAAAATCCTTATTAACCATAAGAGGCAACGCTCTAGTGATAGAAAAGTCACTGAGTTCAAATCCAGAGAAGCTAGTTGGAAAATTCCTGGCCCAAAGAATCATCCTGCAATATAATAATCATGTGGTGTACCACCATTATCTTTATTTCCCAATTTGAGGGACGGGGTTTTTTTTTCCTTATTATTTTTACTGTTTGGTTATGATCAATTTGCACACCAGCCAGGGTTTCATGCCTTTGTCAGTAGCCAATCAAGGGGACAAGAAACGGTATGTCTGAAATCGTTCAGGTTTATTGATACGGCAACCTTTGCTTCCTTTCAGGTCTTTCTTTGCTCTGCTCTCCCTTTCAAGCATGACTCAGTGCTCCAAATGTGGCTGTTCCCCCTGCTGCTGCAAGTGTGGTGATTGCAAGAGCAGCTGCTGCCAGAAATGCGGCTGTTCCCCCTGCTGCTGCAAGTGTGGTGGTTGCAAGAGCTGCTGCTGCCAGAAATGCGGCTGTTCCCCCTGCTGCTGCAAGTGTGGTGATTGCAAGAGCAGCTGCTGCCAGAAATGCGGCTGCTCCCCCTGCTGCTGCAAGTGTGGTGGTTGCAAGAGCTGCTGCTGCCAGAAATGCGGCTGTTCCCCCTGCTGCTGCAAGTGCGGTGGTTGCAAGAGCGGCTGCTGCCAGAAATGCGGCTGTTCCCCCTGCTGCTGCTGCCCAAAATGCGGCTGTTGCCCCTCCTGCTGCAAGTGTGGTTGTTGCAAGAGCTGCTGCTGCCAGAAATGCGGCTGTTCCCCCTGCTGCTGCAAGTGTGGTGGTTGCAAGAGCTGCTGCTGCCAGAAATGCGGCTGCTGTTCCTGCTGCTGCTGCCCAAAATGCGGCTGTTGCCCCTCGTGCTGCTGCTGCTCTCCCTGCTGCTGCAAACAGTGCACCTGTTCTCCCTGCTGCTGCAAACAGTGCACCTGTTCTCCCTGCTGCTGCCAAAGCTGTTGTGGGTCTAAGGGTTGCGGCTCTAAGTGCTGCTATCCCAAACAGTGCAAGTCCTGAAGAGCATTAGAGGAAGCACCGAAAGTGGGAAGGGAAGGGAAGGGATGCTAGATCTCCTTCGAATCCCTCTCCGATCCTCCTCCCTGAGGGCTGCTCAACGCTGCTGCTGCTTTTCTCACTCCCGTCCAAAACACCTGCTCGCTGTCTTTCTTCTTTCTTCTGTGCCAACTCTTGGAACAATTATTCTCTTCATCCACAAACTCATTATATAATAATAATAATAATAATAATAAAAATTAACCTCGCACATTCTTGTTTTTGTCTTTGTTCATTGTATTTCCTACCCTTTCTACAAAACCGGCAAAGAACTTGAGAGTCAATAGTTCTGACACTTATAAGTCTAGATGTGTAAGTCCTGATTGTCTTAGAATCAGAGCTGTAAGGGACCTTGGAGGCCTTCTAGACCAATCCACTGCCCAGGTCAGGAATCCTTATACAATCTCAGCCAAATGGCTGTCCAATCTATTCTTGAAAACCTCCAGCTCACCTTTGCCTCCATTCTTCATCAAATGGTTCCTGATCATTTAAACAAGCATTCAAATTGTCACAAAGCAGGGCGAGAAAAAGAGAGACCAGCGAGATAATTCCAAAGCACTTTAGCATATGGCGAACAATTCGTGCCAATCAAATGCCACAACTCTGTTTTGGCATCCAGCAGAATGCAAACGTGGAGAGGAGTTTATCTATCTTCTCCCCCTTTTTTATGTAGCCGACTACATGGCATTTGTGCAAAATACATTTAAAGAAAGCACATAATACCATACTTGAGTTTTCTAAGACCCAGATGGAGGCTCAGTAGGAATATTCCGATCGCAATCCTGGTTGATGGCATGGAAACTTCAACGGAATTCTTTGAGGATAACTGGCAATGAAATGCATCTCATCCACTGAAAATTATTTCATATGATCCCAAGATTTCATCTCCCTTTAATTGACACTATGAGGCATTTGTCTATTTTTATTCAGAAAAAAGGATGTTTCTTGCTATAAAAGATATTAACACATTTCAGTGTCTCGGTCATTGATATTTTGAATTCCATAGCTCATATATGAATCTTTCTTTGGTCTGATCCAAGTCTCCATTCTTCTTCCCTATTTATTTAATTTTACCTCCCTAGACATCAATTAATATTCTTGTCTACCTTGCATTTTATTTTATTTATTTTATTTTATTAGTCATATTTCTATGCTGCCCAGTCTCCGAGGACTCTGGGCGGCTTACACCAAAGACAGTATAATAAATAACATATTTCCCCCAACAATCTGGGTCCTTATTTTACCCACTTCAGAAGGATGGAAGGCTGAGTCAACCTTGAGCCTGTGAGATTTGATCCGGTGGTCTGCTGAACTAGCAGTCAGCTGAAGTAGCTGCAGTACTGCACTCTAAGCACTGCGCCACCTCAGCTCTTACCCTGCAACATTATCTATCCTTCTCTTGCTTTGTAGACCAGCTGCCATCAGCTGTTGAATTTGGTACAAGGTTTAACTTTGTTGGGATAACTGAAATGTTTATTCTGATCTCCAAGGTATTTAGTTAATCACTTCAGTTTCATGCCATATGCACAGTTGATAAAGAGATTTTCTGATCGTTTATAAAGACAAGAATTAAAGAGTGGTTGGGGGGGATTAGATTTAGGGATAATTTTATTCATGCATTTCCTTTGAACTCCTTTAATTATCAACATGACCTGCAAAGTAGACGAAACCAGAAAAAACTGTGTTGCATATAAAGACAATACAATGTCACGGGGATCACTTAAACTTCTTTCAAATGACAATTACCAATTAGGCTGGAAGTTGTTAAAATCCCAACAGGAATCTGCCTATTTAAGATACAGGGCTTTCCTGAACACATAAACATAGTGCCCAAACTCAACATATAGGCCACACACCAAAGGAAAAAGAACTACAGTACATACTCAACAAAAACTAAGGAGATTTCCACTGAAGCATCACATCCACAAAATAAACACTTCAAAGAGCACCTCTATTTATTAGACTTGTTTGCTATCCATCTCACCTAGAAGCGATATCAGGCAGCTTCGAAACATTCACAGTTCCCAAAGGACCACTTTTCTTATAAATATTACGAGCCTGAAAACTCCGAATTGTAGCTACCCTTGAGTGCTGTCCCTTATGCTCTCAAATAAATTACCTTCTCTCTAAGTAGTGTCTCCTATGTCATTCTTATACAATCCTGGCTTTGTCAGTCAAAGAATTTCATCTGGTGGGGTCTGGAAAGAGAGCTTTTCTGCTATGTCCCGTCTCCCCCACACTATGTAATATCTCCCCACCTGCGGTGAAGTCTGTTTTTCCCCTTTTGTCCTTCTGGAAGAGTGTTAAAACTGGCTCTGCCAGTTAGCTTGGGATCTTTGAATCTTAATGGGGGCACACAACATTGGAGGTGCTTGGTAGATTAAATGAGGATAATCTGGCCCTGCACATATCTTGCATTTTTTGCTTCTTGCCTTTATATTTTATACTGATCTTTTTAATAAGCTGCACAAAGTCCCTTCTCTAAGTGAGGTGGGCATCTATAAATTTAATAAATAAACAATAATGGAGCTAAGAATTTCAAAAAGGAACAGACAAAAACTTTCCGCTTAACTTCCCTGACGCAGGGCCCAAACAGCTGACAATGTAAGAGAAGAGCTGGCAGAGCCTGGAGGGGAGAGTCAAGTGAGTAATCAGCCTAGAGTTGTTACACACTTACAAATGGTTCAAGTCTAATTCTTGAATTTTTTTTTACTCTTACCTAATGCCAATTTAGTGTTGACCAATTTAGTTGTCTAGATTTTTGTGTGTATGTATGAAGAATAAGTCATCTTAACTGGCACTTAATGTGTGGTCCCAATTCTTTGCACCTGACGGATAATCCATTGCCTTCTCCCCAAAACTCACACTCTTCTGCAGTTGATTAAAGAAACATATGACAAGTTCCTCAAACTTCCTATCTCATAATTAGGCTGACAAAGAAACAGGTCAGGAACCAGACACTAGAAAAAAAATTTCCCTTCTTCTGTTTTGAACAATACTAGTGACATGAGATTGATAAGTGGAATCTTAGGATAACAGACGGAGCCCAATGGGGTACAGAACTGGGTGAATTTGCTTTCTTTTTTTTTATTTTTCCATGTTCAGCAGTTCTACATATATGTTTCCTTCTTTTTTAAAAAGTTAAAAAAAGTCATATCAAAAAAATGCTTCCATTTGAAAGTATTAGTGGTGCAGTGTCAAATGGGAAATCAAGTGGCCTTCACATGTTAAAATATTTAAGTGCTTCATAATAACACAACCACACACTTATAGGGGCAATAAGCTGACTGTAAAATATACAAAAGTATGAAGGCTATTGCTTAACGCATTGTAAGCCGCCCTGAGTCTCTGGAGAAGGGTGGCATATAAATCAGATTTAAAAAAAAAAATACTTAAGCGTTTCATAATAACACAACCACACATTAGCTATTTCCAAGTAGTGCATCTTAAAAGGATTTATTTAAGTAACACTTGGATCTACATTAATCATACACTTTTTTCATAAGTCAAGGAAATGATCATACTCAAAAATAATGTGACAATGTCAAGGAGGGTGACACTCAGCCACCATAAAAAATCCCAACATTTTTTAGTGTGCTCATTGGATTAGCACACCTATATAAAGGGGCCCATCCAACACTTCTTCATTCACACCTGGATTCCATATCCACACCTTCTCTTCCTTGTAAATAAGGTAAGTTCTTCCACTTTTCTTCAAGATAGCAGGGGGGAAACTTTCTGGATGTCTTATCTGCCTTTTTGCCATGGTTTATTCTCAAGTAGGTAAACTCACAGAACATCTTTCGTTTCATTAGAACCACGGACTTCTAAAATAATTGTGCAGGGTGTCCTACAATTCACTTGTAGAATCTTTTCAAGTGAATCTGGATCCCCTTAGCATCCATATCTCCAGACTTAAGTAGTACACCTCAAGTCAGGGCAACAATAATGTAGCCTGCACCAGGAGGTTTAGAGCTTTTTTTAGACTGAAGATCCTGTTAACTTTTAAAAAAGGAGCATTCCTCAAAATCCTTATTAACCATAAGAGGCAACGCTCTAGTGATAGAAAAGTCACTGAGTTCAATTCCAGAGAAGCTAGTTGGAAAATTCCTGGCCCAAAGAATCCTCCTACAAGATAATAAAAATGTGGTGTACCACCATTATCTTTATTTCCCAATTTGAGGGACGGGGGTTTTTTTCTTATTATTTTTACTGTTTGGTTATGATCAATTTGCACACCAGCCTTTCATGCCTTTGTCAATAACCAATCAAAGGGACAAGAAACGGTATGTCTGAAATCGTTCAGGTTTATTGATACGGCAACCTTTGCTTCCTTTCAGGTCTTTCTTTGCTCTGCTCTCCCTTTCAAGCATGACTCAGTGCTCCAAATGTGGCTGTCCCCCCTGCTGCTGCAAGTGTGGTGGTTGCAAGAGCAGCTGCTGCCAGAAATGCGGCTGTTCCCCCTGCTGCTGCAAGTGTAGTGGTTGCAAGAGCTGCTGCTGCCAGAAATGCGGCTGTTCCCCCTGCTGCTGCTGCCAGAAATGCGGCTGTTGCCCCTCCTGCTGCAAGTGTGGTTGTTGCAAGAGCTGCTGCTGCCAGAAATGCGGCTGTTCCCCCTGCTGCTGCTGCCAGAAATGCGGCTGTTGCCCCTCCTGCTGCAAGTGTGGTTGTTGCAAGAGCTGCTGCTGCCAGAAATGCGGCTGTTCCCCCTGCTGCTGCTGCCAGAAATGCGGCTGTTGCCCCTCCTGCTGCAAGTGTGGTTGTTGCAAGAGTTGCTGCTGCCAGAAATGCGGCTGTTCCTCCTGCTGCTGCTGCCCAAAATGCGGCTGTTGTCCCTCCTGCTGCTGCTGCTCTCCCTGCTGCTGCAAACAGTGCTGCTGTTCTCCCTGCTGCTGCAAACAGTGCTGCTGTTCTCCCTGCTGCTGCAAACAGTGCTGCTGTTCTCCCTGCTGCTGCCAAAGCTGTTGCGGCTCTAAGTGCTGCTATCCCAAACAGTGCAAGTCCTGAAGAGCATTAGAGGAAGCACCGAAAGTGGGAAGGGAAGGGAAGGGATGCTAGATCTCCTTCGAATCCCTCTCCGATCCTCCTCCCTGAGGGCTGCTCAAGGCTGCTGCTGCTGCTGCTGCTTTTCTCACTCCCGTCCAAAACACCTGCTCGCTGTCTTTCTTCTTTCTTCTGTGCCAACTCTTGGAACAATTATTCTCTTCATCCACAAACTCATTATATACTACTACTACTAATAATAATAATAAAATCAATCTCGCACATTCTTGTTTTTGTCTTTGTTCATTGTATTTCCTACCCTTTCTACAAAACTGCCAAAGAACTTGAGAGTCAAAAGTTCTGACATATTTAAGTCTAGATATGTAAGTCCTGATTATCTTAGAATTAGAGCTGGAAGGGATCTTGGAGGCCTTCTACACCAATCCACTGCCCAGGTCAGGAATCCTTATACAATCTCAGCCAAATGGCTGTCCAATCTATTCTTGAAAACCTCCAGCTCACCTTTGCCTCCATTCTTCATCAAATGGTTCCTGATCATTTAAACAAGCATTCAAATTGTCACAAAGCAGGGCGAGAAAAAGAGAGACCAGCGAGATAATTCCAAAGCACTTTAGCATACGGCGAACAATTCGTGCCAGTCAAATGCCACAACTCTGTCTTGGCATCCGGCAGAATGCAAATGTGGAGAGGAGTTTATCTATCTTCTCCCCTTTTTTATGTAGCTGACTACATGGCATTTGTGCAAAATACATTTAAAGAAAGCACATAATACCATACTTGAGTTTTCTAAGACCCAGATGGAGGCTCAGTAGGAATATTCCGATCGCAATCCTGGTTGATGGCATCGAAACTTCAACAGAATTCTTTGAGGATAACTGGCAATGAAATGCATCTCATCCACTGAAAATTATTTCATATGATCCCAAGATTTCATCTCCCTTTAATTGACACTATGAAGCATTTGTCTATTTTTATTCAGAAAAAAGGATGTTTCCATGCTATAGAAGATATTTACACATTTCAGTGTCTCGGTCATTGATATTTTGAATTCCATTGCTCATGTATGAATCTTTCTTTGGTCTTCTTTGTTTCAAGACAAAGATATCCAGCTGTTTAAACTCTTCTCCAAGCAATTTGGTTTTAGTATCCATTATTCTCCATGACCCTTTCAAACTGTAGCACCCAGAATTCCACAATGTACTTTATATTGCTTTGACTACATTTAAATTCAATGGAACTTTTTAAAATTCCCATCATCTGGAGGGAAGGATAAATGCCAACATCATCAGACATAAAGAAGCTATTACGCATAAATACTATGTGGATAGAGAGGTTTGCACACATGTGAGCAGTCACATAAATAGCAGGTGCTCAGATCAGAGGCATTCCTGCAGCATACTTCAATGGGAATTACTCCTTTTCCTAGGTTTACACACACAGAACCCAGGGGTGGGTTCTAAATTTTTTTACTACTGGTTCTGTGGGCGTGGCTTTATTTGTGGGCGTGGTTTGATAGTCACGTGACAATTCTTTAGGATTTAGCAGCGGTACTGGTCTACCGGGCTTTTAACTGCTTGTAGAGCTGTACTGGTGTACCCATTTGTTCTTGGAGCGTCCTGGTCTACCCATTTGTTTTTGAAACATCCCGGTCTACCCATTTGTTTTTTGAGCACACTGGTCTACCACCACACTGCCTTTTAACACTGATCAGCTGTAGGGCGGTCCTTTGAAGCCCCGT
The DNA here is from genome assembly GCA_030761175.1 of Masticophis lateralis. NCBI lineage: Eukaryota > Metazoa > Chordata > Lepidosauria > Squamata > Colubridae > Masticophis > Masticophis lateralis. The sequence goes on along the minus strand of JAUDYJ010000017.1, from coordinate 11,566,621 downwards.
GGCAAGGGTTTAAACAGTTTTTTTCCTTCCAGCCGATCAGCTGGGACTCGGGAGGCAGCGAAAAATTAGGGGCGGCACCAAATAAAAGTTCAGAATAACGCAGGGGGGCGGGAGGGCCCAGCTCCCGAACAAAGAGAACTGGTTCGGTGATGTCATATCGTCACTGATACCAGTTCGGCCGAACTGGGCCGAACCAGGAGGAACCCACCACTGATAGAACCCAGGGGTGAAATCCAGCAGGCTGAAATGAAAAAGGTCTTCTGCAGTCACAAGATAGGCCTAAGATTGAAAACTTGTCAGATGTTACATCCTTTCTATCCACCTCTACGAAGTAGAGAGTTGGTCTCTGACAGAAAACCACTTGAAGAGACTAGAAGCATTTGAAATGTGGATTTACAGACAGGTGTTACATATAAGCTGTGTTGACAAAGTCAGAAATGAGGAGGTAATAAGCTGCCTGGGAAAGCCAAGGGAAATCATCAAAACCATTAAAAAGCAAAAGTTAGAATATTTCGGAAATGTGATGCGACACCCAGAAAAATACGCCATACTTCATTTAATCATCCAGGGAAAGATTGAAGGCAAACGAGGTCCAGAGAAAAGAAGAACATCATGGCTTCAAAATCTAAGGGACAGATGTGGACAAAACTCAGCAGCACTTTTTCGTGCAGCTGTTGATAAAAATAGGATTGCCAACATGATCATCAATGTCCAGTGACGGATATGGCACAAGAAGAAGAAGAATGCTGTCTATAAAAATTCTGAGCTACTAATCATCAAAGTAAATTGGCAGTAGATAAGAATCAACAGAATTCAAGATGGGCTGGGTTTAGATCTCGTGTGAGCACCAAGGGACTCAAGATTGATGATGTGCTTGACCCCTCCTTCAAGCTCAGCCTGGTCATCTCCTACACCTTCATTTTAAACAACAGTATCTTACTAAAGCAATGTCCATATACCATCATTGTACGCAATTGTAGAAGCAGCATTTATGTTGAGATAAACAGCTAAGGCTACAAGTTTTTGTTTGTGAAACATCGAATAAAAACTAAGGGAGAGATCATAAAAATGTCCAATTTCCACACAAATCAGTATCTGGAGGTCATTCTTTTCCATCATACTAAATATGATTAATGCAGAACATAACTGAAATTCTTGCCTCCATAACAGCACCAAACAGCCAACATAGGCTCATCAGTTGGATGATAAATATATATAGCTTTTAATTTTTGGCTTTTAAGAATTAGAACCACCAAATGGATGCTTGATTGCCTTCATGCTAATTTAGATCACTTTTTAAATTGTGATTCAGAAAAAAAAATCTTCCCTTGGATGCTTGGGTGAGCTAATGGTGTCCGCTCTTCTTGAAAGGATCACATCACAACAGCGTTCGGCTGTTTTATGGATCTGACTCATTAAAAAAGACTCTAAAATAGCAGCATTTTTTCTAAAGTTTTCAAGCCTGAAAGAAGACGTGGCTGCGTTAATGAAGAGCCAAAAGTGTCAGGTTCACACGCGATCATACACAATCCTTCTGAATCATTTTCAAAGTGGACAAAGCCCTACTGTTTACGCAACATATTTTACCTTTCCTTAGGAAATGAAACATCATCGAAAAGAATCAAATTCATGATTACCCGGTAAAGCAGATGTCTTTCTGTTTTATCCTCTGTATTTGCACCTCTCATTAAAGTATTTAATGTGCAATATATTATTAAAACCGTCTTTAATTAATAGTCATGCCTGTGACAATTTTATAATAGACAACTGAATATACTAATTTTAAAACGCTTACTCATTACAAACTAAGACACCGAGAAATATTATTGTAATTGTTCCATCATTTCTGGAAGCTTCTGGGTTCATTTTACTTGTTTCTTTTTTGGTTGGTTATCAATAAACCCATCTCAAAGGATAAAACGTTTCACAACAAAGTGATGTTGCGGCAAACACTGCCTTTACATTCTTGTGTGTAACTTCAGGATATGAATTTGAAAAAGTGGCATCTGTATCACGATATCCCAATGCAATATTTTGTCAATGAGGCATCAATTCATAAACTTCAATTCTGTCTGTTAGATGAATCTATGGCAGCTCTTGCAAAATGTGACTCAGGGTTTAGGGTCAACTATATCAGAATAAGGGATCCAGCATATAGTCTTCGTTATGTGATCTCTCAGTATGTTTTATAGTACTGTGCGCTATATAGAGTTTATAGGTCAGTATATATTCTCCCCTTACTAGAGAGATTGCCAGGGAGGGCAGACGACTTTTATGTTAGCTTTCTTCTCCAGGACTCAAACCTGGCTACCATGCATGCAGTGGCAAAATTCTGTGTCACTGCAATGGTCCCAAGAAAAAAATGGGTTACAGAATTATAGTTGTCAACTTGTGCCAGTTTTTGGAGATACCTATGACAATTTTTGGAAAAATATATTTATTCATATATTTATCATCTCTCCACTAAATTAGGGAGTGTCTCTAACGGTTTGAAATCATGTATTTTCTAAATGGGAATTTTATTATCCACTATTAATGTCAGTATTATTATTTTAATATATTGTATGTCTATTGCTGGTTGATGACCATAATAAAGTTATATTCTATTCTATTCTATTCTCACCCTATGAGGAGCCCAGAATAGTGTAAAGAGGAGCAACAGTAGACAACTGCAAATTTACCAAGCATTCTTCTGTTTCAATGCGGATTAAGAAACTAGTCCAGATGCAAATGATGCAACCTTGACTTACTGCAGTTTGCTAAGAGGAATCAGCAAAATTATTTTATAGCATTTGCATCTAATCCCCCCCCACACACACAATTCTTCACTCAAATGAATGCCCAGGATTATTGTCTAATTGTTGTCATTTACTTCCCATGAGTGCAATGCTTCATTAAATTAAACCCTGCTTTGTATTATATTTCATATTTAATCAGTGGTAAATGACACCTTGATTGCTTTGTCTAATAAAAGAATGTGGTTAGCTGCCGCAGCATTGGGAGCAGAACCTGTAGCTTCCCCTTCATAGATTGGGCATATAAAGTGGCATCTTCAGCTGTGACTCCTTTTTACTCATAAATCAATGGATTTCACTCACTGGCCTTAAGGGCACAGAGCACCAGTCTGTAAAATATGCACGCCCTAAACATTCATCCTACTACAGCAATCCCAAATGCCTTTGAGATTCATGAGCAAATTATAACGTTCTCAGATGAAAGGAGTTTTAATAACAGACCAAACACAAATTAATCATAAATATATAAAAAAATTCAAAATGGGCAAAAGACCGGATGATGGCAAAATGACCAGAAATGTGCAGCTGAGGTCAAAGCAGCACTAACCATGCTTAAGTGATGTTTCATTTCCTTGGGGACTGCTACAGGGAGACATATAAAAAGATTCTTATCTCACAATATTCACATACTTCTCCTTGTCTTACTGTCGACCGATACTACCCAAGGTAAGAACATATTGTACTGAAATATGTCTTGCAGCATCTTCCAATGAAAGATGCTGCAGTTTTGTTTACATAATTCTTAGAAGTACTTTATAATTTCTTTGGTGGCTTTATGAGCTTTTCTTTTTTTGTGTGGTTATGTTTTTGTTTTGTTTTTTTAATTTGATTTATATGCCACCCTTCTCCGGAGACTCAGGGCATCTTACAATGCGTTAAGCAATAGCTTTCATACTTTTGTATATTTATATAAAGTCAGTTTATTGCCCCCACAAACTGGGTCCTCATTTTACCTACCTTAGAAAGATGGAAGGCTGAGTCAACTTTGAGCCTAGTGAGATTCGAACTTACAGTAATTGCAGACAGCTGGTGTTAATCACAATGCTTTAGTCTGCTGAGCCATGAGGCCCACATGTACTAGCCACCAGGCCCACATGATGGGCTGGAATATACTTGCTTTTACTCTGCAGCCCCAATAACTGCAACATTTATTGATCAGAGAAAGCTCAATTGAAAAATCTTTGATAATATCTTTTATCTGAAATTAACTGGGTTAATTTCAGGGGAACCAGGTAGCCAGAGAAAAGATGACACAGTGAAAGACAGAATTCTCACAAATGATGCCAATTACTATAAAAACAAATTTCACCAAAACATCTCCATACAATCCATTTAAAAGCAGGGTTTGTGCCCATCCAACCGTTGCTGATCTAAAGAAACTGTTTGAAGGGGGACAATGTACAGATTTTCCTTAAAATGTTGAAATAGTTCAACAATTAAGATCAGCATACTTTTGTTTTTAGTGATTATCTTTACATTCCCATAAACAGTCTAAGTCCAACCCCTCTTGATTCCTGTTGACCCTTATCTTGTGCCAATTTAGTGCTGAATTTTACTTGACTAGATTCTTGTGTAGAGGCTTGAACAATAAATCTTCTGAACTGCAACTTCCTGATTCTCCACTCCCGATAGTATGTTATATATGTATGGTTGTCTTTGAGCACCAGTTTGGTGTAGTGGTACTTTAGGTATGAAGTCGGCCGATACTGACTTTGAACCAGTTGCCTTCAGCCTTAGAAAGAAGGCCACCACAGCAACCCAGCTGCAAAAATCTTTCCAGGAAAACTACACAGACTAGTTCCAGGCAGTTGCCTGGAGTCTAGAGTGACTGGACGGTCTTTTAAGTCTTTACATCACTATTTGTATCTTTAAAGGAGAATATTTGTAGCTCAGGGTTGAAATGAGGGGTCCTTGATGCTCTCTGAGCTTGGTTGTTTTCTTGCAGATGTCTCATTTACCCAAACTAGGTAACATCATCAGTGCTAATAAGGAATTGGGTTTGCTAATAGTAAGGCCACCCCTTACTACTATTGGTAATGTTACTAGTTTGGGTAGTGAAATGTCTGTAAGAAAACAACCAAGCTCAGAGAGCATCAAGGACTTTACGTGTATGTTACCCATTGTTAGCCCTGGAACCATTTTAGAAATCTTCATGGCTGCATCAGCAAGGCCAGTTGCTGCTGTGAGAACACGAAGAGGGAGATGGAAATAGCTGGAGGGAATTACAGCCAAAGTAACGTTCTTTCCCGTGGGAGCCAAGGACGTCCCTACCAGGTGTTTGGAAGGCATGAGCCAAAGGCAGCTGATGGAGGACTGTGACCTGATTGGACCATGTGATGGATGTGTGACCTGGGGGGGCAAGAACTTTGGGGTTTGATCTGGGTGGGGAAAACCTTGGGTCCTTCAGAGTTGGGTTTTCACCAGATGTGCCAATATGGCATTCCTAATAAATTCTTACTTTGAGGAAACTCCAGGCCTCAGAGTTTTGATTTCGTTGGGACTGTTAATTGGAACCTTGACACCCATCTTATGCAAGCAATTTGATTTCTAGTTCTTTCATAAGGGTTCACAAAACCATAATCTCTTCTGGCACTGACAACGTTCACCCAAATGGTAACTGTGTATCTTGGTTACATAGATGTGTTTTATTTGTTTTTTAGTTTGCCTACAAAGATGACCTGCTGTGGGGATTGCTGTGGCTCTTGTGGGGCCAGTTGTGGAACCTGTGGGGCCGTGCTTTTGTGCGTGCCCTGCTGTGGATGTCAACAATGCTGTCAAAAATGCTGTGTTCCCTGCTGTTGTCAGTCATCTTGCTCCTCTTGTGGCGGCCAATCTTCCTGCTCTCCCTGTTGCGGGACCAAATCCAGCTGTGGCCAGTCCTCCTGTTCCTGCGGTGGTAGTAAATCCTCCTCCTGTTCCTGTGGTAGTAGCAAATCTAGCTGTGGCCAGTCCTCCTGTTCCTGCGGAAGTAGCAAATCCAGCTGTGGCCAGTCCTCCTGCTCTTCCTGTTGTGGAGGCAAATCCAGCTGTGGTCAGTCCTCTTGCTCCCCTTGCCAATCCAGCTGTGGTCAGTCCTCTTGCTCCCCTTGCCAATCCAGCTGTGGTCAGTCCTCTTGCTCCACTTGCCAATCCAGCTGTGGCCAGTCCTCTTGCTCCCCTTGCCAATCCAGCTGCGGTCAGTCCTCTTGCTCCCCTTGCCAATCCAGTTGCAGTCAGTCCTCTTGCTCCCCTTGCCAATCCAGCTGTGCCATTCCCTGCAGCCAGACCTGCTGCCCCACTCCCTGCCCTCCATGCTGCAAGAAGTAAGAAGCCAACCACCATATGAGAAGATCTAAACACCAACACTGCACTGCCAACAAGATCTGCCAACATGACACTGAGAAGAACAACCCCACCGATCGTAGCTCTAATTTCTAAGGCTGCTAAGGTCCCTCACCTGAATTCCTCTGTGCCATGGTGACATTTTCTTTTCTTCTTCTTTTTCCCCACTGTTCTCTGAGCTGAATTATCCTGAGCCAAGAAATAAGCCTATTTTGTATGTTAAGGTAAAAGGTAATTCTCATTTCCTCCTGGGTGTCTGGAACCTTTCCTTATTCTGAAGATAGCTATACAGACAAAAATAAAACGATGAATCATCAAAGCTATCCTGCTGGAACTTGTTTGTCTTTATCCTTTAATGTCAAAGTTGGATTTCTATAAAGCAAACTATACACTTGCTTTCCTGAGCTTTGCACAACTAGAGAAAAAGAATTAAACCTTACTTATATTGGCTGGATTGTGCTATCTTTTTACTATAATGGAACATCTTGGCAGAAATAACAGCTATATCAGAAGTACTAACATCCTTTACTAGAAGCTACAGTAACGTCCTTTACTGGAATAATTAAAACAAAAGCGTATAATAATTATATACTTATATTATATATAAATATATAATAAAGGAAGTAATGGCCCGCACTAATTAAACTTTCCAAACATTTGGCATCCCAATCCATTAGGAAGACTAAACAATTACTATTTGATCCTTTCATCTACCAGGAAATCAAAGTTTTACCTGATCTGGATATAGTTTATTCAAAATACTCCAGCTAAATGCATGGCCCATTTGGTTTCAAATTTGGTTTTAGTTTAGTACGTAAATAATGACTTTATTCATTAATTCATCCATTTGTTCTCCTGGCAGGGACACATCCATTTGCCAAGCAACTTTGGAAGTCAAAACACACATGGTATATGTCCCAAAGCCAGCCACAGTTACTGTACATCTGATAAGCAAATAAGCAAATTATGGTTTTAATCATTCTGCAAACACAGTGGTTTAAATTTGGAAGCCATGATTCCAAAGGGCATGTGGGCCTGTTGTAGAAAAGACTGTGGGGATTTTGTGGTTTTCTTATAGACGTTTCATGACCACACTAGGTAACCAGTGCTAGCTAGCACTGCTGATATTACCTAGTTTGGTCATCATGAAATACCTGTAAGAAAACCACTAAGCTCAGAGAGTACTAAAAAAAACCCATAGTCCTCCTCCTCCTTCACTCTGCAAATCCAACTCCCTTCTAGAACTGATGATGTTACCTAGGTGGGTCATGAAATGTCTGCAAGACATTTCATTATAAATCTAATTAATTAATTAATTAATTAATTAATAAACCACCATGCTCAGAGATCACCAGGGACACCACAGTTCAACCTCGAACTAAAAATATTATCTTTTATTGAAGAAGAAAAAGAAAATCCCCTTTCAGCTCTTTTTAAAGCAAGTTTAATCCCAGTCTATTCATCAACCACACACCCAACATTCAACCTCCAAATATTTGATTTGGAAGAGTCTGCAAAGCCCGGTCAATCATGCAAAGTACATATGAGCAACATTTTGAAGGTGAAAGAGCACCTTTATCCCCAAATCTAAGTTATATCTACTTTTCAGAAATAAAGAGACTCTGATTACAAACATTTTTTTCTAAAACATGTGTTAAGCAGCTCTGAACTTGGATACCAATGACATCCTGGTCAGACCAACACACAAATCTTAATTTAGAAAAATATGCACTAAGCAATGTCTTATCTCTACTCTGTATGGGCCAGGCTTTCTCTCTTTCAGCCCAGCCTACCTTACAAGGTTGTTGTTGTGGGAAAAAATAGGAGGAGGGAGAAGTATGAGGTATGCTCACTGCCTTGAGTTACTTATAATGTAATAGAGGTGGGATAAAAATGTAATAAATTTCTGTTTTCCCTCAAGCCCAAAGCCAATTCCAGTCAATTCCATAAACCATAATTAACCAAATTTAGGAGTTGGGTCAAACATACCGAAGTCATGGTTTATCCTGGCATTAATATTTATTATTAAAACTATTTGGATCTTACCAGTCAGAACGTTTTTCCACAACATTTGTAGTATATAAAAAATCTCTGAAAACAGCCTTAAAAACCCCCAGATTCAAAGAAAGGGGGAGCAGGAGGAGTAAAAGCATTATAAAAGATAAATAAAATAAAAACCTCACTTTTTTTATTAATAAATAAAGGTTTTCCCCCTAAATACATTTCTGAGGGGGGAAATAACAATCTCTTCTCCTCAGACTGTCAAGCAGCTTCTGGAAGGACTTTGGAGGGAAAAGGTGAGAAAGGAATCCAGGCATCGGATTGGCCCGTGGAACCGTCAAGTCAGCCTGCTATGCGCTGGGATTGGCGGACGTTGGTGGTGGGCGGGTCTTTTGCTTAGAGCTGGCTTGAGGAGAAGGCAAGAAGGCAAAATGGTGGATTTTTTACCTCAGGGAAGACTTAGAGGCTTTTCTGCCCACCATTAGGACCCCAAAAAGCCTCTTTTTTCCTGTCAAAATGGAGGAGTGGTAAAATAATCCTGGTTATTGAGAAATGGGGGCAAAGAAGCAAAGTGGGGATAAATAAGTCATGAAGGGACTCAGCCTTTCAAAATGAAAGTTAGAAATAGGAACAACAGCCATTAAACCAGCTTTTTCCAAATCAAAGGCTAACCACGGTTAATGCTAATCCAGCCTAAAGGGCATCCCGGAGATCTGCCTCTGATTTGGTTTAAATACACATACACACACACACACACCATGTCTGAACACAACATGGCTGTGCAAATTTAAAAGTAAACAACTACACGCAAGTCAATATCTGAATAAAAATAGCCGGTTCCCAAGCTACTTTAGCATCGCTGTGGGAGTAAGGATTAGAAATGTCACTGAACATTTCCTGAGGAATAAATACAAAAAAAAGGAAAGGAAAACTACTAGAATTCAGAATTTTATTGAAACCATAAGTTTATGCAAGGATTACAAGGATTGGAAAATGCCGACAGGGCTTTGCCAAAGAAAATGCAAGCCGTCACCCAAAACTATTGTTTTTGGAAAAGCTAAATGGCTATAGAACCAGTTGGTAGGGAAGATCCAGACCCCGAACAAAAATCACCCAATAGTCATAAGAAAAAAAGAAAAGAAAAACGGTGCCATTTGCCCTTCGGTTATGAGGAAACAATTCTAATCTTTCCAGGAATAAAGTCAAGAGAAGATCAAAGAATGTTGGGTAATACATATGTGTCAAGGCTTCTGTTCATCAACTTGGCAAAATGAGTCAGAGATAATCCAGCAAGTCTTGCAAGAGGAACAAGTAAGATTCTCACATCCCTCTAGCTGTCAAAAGGGAAGACTGCATTTAGTTGTTGTATCTGGGTTGCAATATTTCAAATGATCACAAGAGGGCAGTGGGGTGATACAGAAAGCATCTGCTCTTCACTGCCCTTTAGTGGTAGTTGCAGCTTCTGCAGTCTGAATCTGGTAGCTCTAACTTGCAGGTCTTGAGAACACTGTCAATGTTCCTTTAGCATTTCTTCACTTGGGTGCCATAGGTCTGGACTGGAATTCGATAATATGGGTAAGATGGAGTACAGCAGCACCGTGGACGGCCGCAGCAACGGCCACAGCAACGGCCACGAGACCCACAACAGCACCCACCAGTTGTGGGCCTCCCTACATAGTAAACCGTTCTTGGCCTGTATCTGTTGCAGCAGCAGCAGCCTCGACCTCCACAACAACGACAGCAGCTCATGGTTGCAGACTTAAAGGAAAATCTGTAAAGCAAAAACAGATTGTGAAAGGCCAACTCCGACAACCTATCATGCTCCATTTTTTTTCTCATTCCAGTTTTCTTAAATGTGAACACAACTTTGGTCACAGATCACATGAATAACTTTAACTTAAGTTGAATGAAGTTATGTAATAATAGTTTGTGAAATAATTAGCTAGCCTCATGCAACCTGGCCTACCAATCATTGTTCACTTACACGCAGATCCTATTCTATTAATTGCTGTCTTCACCTTAAACATTTAGCCATCTTGAGAAAAGCTGTTTACTGCCATTATTTTCTTTAGAAGGTGCTAAATATGGGAAATTACCATTTTATCTAATCCCCCAGAATTATCTTAATTCTAAGATAAGGATGGAAGGTGCCTGTCTACCTTTGGCCTTCTTATTGTAAGAATGAAGAACAAAATACCGTATACCTTACCTTGGCTCAATAGAGGAAGCTTTCAAAGCTGGGATGCTCCAATGAATGGATGGCAACTGTTCTAACCAGGGACTTTTTATACACAATCGGACACGTGTTCTCGAGGGAAGTGAGACATCCGGGAACAGCAGCTGATCCCTATTAAGCACGAATCCTGTTCTGAATTTCTCCATTCCAGTTTGTATTGCTTGGCCCAATCCGTGTTCCCCATTACATAAATCATTTATAGTATGTGGGTGTTTAATGCTATCTCCAGTTAATGCATGGGTTGTTCAGACGCCATAGTTGAGGTTAAAAAAGCATTTAAGGAGGAATTATATTGTGACATCTGCTGGGTTGCTCAATAAGATATCTCATGCAGTTAACTCAATAAAATATATGTCTTCCTTTGGATTTAAGCCTTCCCATCAATCACTGATTTTTACTCTTGATGTTCACTGCACTTAAGAAATTATGGTGATTTTGTAATTTCAACCTCAAGATTAATCTCCAGTGTTTCCTGAAAAATGGATTACATCCCTGGAGATCACTTCTTTGATGTCAACAAAGATTATTTTGCCCAATCTTGGTTTTTATTTTTTTTCAAAAATATATTGCTTTCAGTTTAAATTATAAATAAAATGTGAGTTTAGACATTGCAAAGACAAGGGGCATTTTTTTCTTTGAACAGGCATTCTTAGAAAATGAAAAAGATGCAAGATCCAATGCTTTGTTTGGAAAGCTGTCCATTTGTTCTCAGTCTATGAGTTTACTCTGGAACTCTACGAGATTATTGGATTCAACTTTATCAAGTGGTTTTTCTGCTAACTGAAAACTTTGTGACTGGGCCATGTCTTAATGAGATGGTATGAGATTTGAGTAAAAATCAATTTGTATGAAAATTAACCAAGTGGTCTCATAAAACAAGGGAATTGATGGATTATACAATGTCTCTTTTCAAATATTGAATGACCTATTCAAATTTTAGATATGTAGAATTTTTTTGGAATGATGTATGATATCTGTATCCTTTTGTGTTCAATGACAAAGAGACAGCAGGCTGGACTTTGACAGACACGTAAACAGTTGCAGTGTGAATAAATAAACAGGCAGAAGCCATCAGTATCTCAATATTAGGAATGATGTTGGATATCAAAAGACCCCTAAACAACAAATGCCACAAGTATTTTTCTTGCCATCCTGCTAGAACAGCCAAAAGAATTTAAAATTTGGAAGAAAATCATTCCTGTCCAAAATAACTTCTTTTTTACTTAAAAATGGTTAGCCAAATCAAGCTCACTTTGTTCATCAAGTTAGGCAGAAAAATGGAAAGCTGGAGAAAAACTAAAAACGAAACAAATCTGGACCTCCCTCAATTTTTGCTTAGGAAGTGAGACAGCTGTGAAGAATCATCATTCCCTATGAAAACATCCATCTCCAGGCCAATTTAGCTGAAAACTTCATCAAAACAAATATTCCAACGGCTGATGAATCCGGATAATTTTATAATTAATCCATGGGGCCAAAACAGGTGATACTTTGGCATCCTATATTTCTTCAAAAGAACAATTGGCTCATTTTAATATTGTGTCAAACAAAGTACCATTTCATTTGAGTATACCACCTTCCAATATTTTTCTGTGCAGGTACTATTTAAAAGGCAACTGTCCCAACTGCCAGATCAATTTTTTCTTCTAAGGCCATTCAAGAGGCCAGCCATTTGTTCAAAATAATGTAGGTTCTCCTGATTGAACAGGGGTTTGACAAGAAGACCCCCAAGGCCTCTTTCAACCCTATGATTCTGTGTTCTAATTTAGCAACCGTCACTGTTAAATCATGTTACCAAATTCTACAGGTTGATTATATGCTGTATAAAGGACATTGTTTTTGTCTCTTCGGAATCGCCTTCTAGTCAGTTGCCTCTGATGACCTGATGTTTGGAAGGAAATGATTTTTTCCCCTGCTCTCTTTATCCAAGGTAGATAGCTCCTTGTAGAGGATGTTAGAGTGCTCTAACTAGGATGTGACTAAGCTTAAACCATATCCTTCTCCAGAAAATAGTGTCTGTTAATGCCACTCTTGGCTATTGGAGACAAAGCTGTAATCATCTATGTTGTATCTTTTAATTAAAATATCTGAATGCTGTGTCAGGTTCTGCTGGCCTGGCCTACTTCTTTTCATTTTTAGGTATTAAGCGAAGGACCCGGGAAGCATTGAGGGAAAACACGAACGATCAGCAGAATTACTTCTAAGTTTCCCAATCATTTAATCGGAAAGTATTTTAGAAAATTTCACTTCCTCTCCTGAATGACTTACAACAAAGCCACACAATTTCTGGCGTAATTAAACCCAGACCAAAGTTTCTGTATTGACCCAGTTTGGACAACCCTCATCACAGCATCACGAGAGGACAGGTTAGCATGATGAGCAACTTCAAAACTCAACAATGTAACCTCGGGTCAGTGTTGTCAGTTGTTACAGGAAGTCTCATCAGCCAAATGACGGTTCATTCTCAGAGGTGAACCAACCTATTCATCCCTGAGGATGACAACAATGTTCTTGCAAAGGTTGGACTAGAAGACCTCGGAGCTCCCTTCCAGCCCAATGATTCTATGTTCTAAAAACAGATCCATTTTTTTAAAAAAATGAAAGGGAGTTTTTGTATCAAAGTTGATCCAAATTAATTGTCTGCTTCATTCCATTCATAATAGAGCAAAACAATAGCTCAGATCACTAAGATCACACAGTAGTGAATCTGGGGTCTGACTCCATCCTTGCTTATGAGTACATGACATTAACTCCCCTCATCCTAGTGAGTAAACCATCGCATGGTCTTTAAACATCTATATTCCTCAACATGTAGATTTCTTCAGGGCTCTCTAGTAATAGAGGATAATTGCAGCATTCCTACCAGAAAATCATTTTAATCACACAATTTATTTCTCCAAAGGTCTTTAATGAAAGAGGTAAATGAAGCTGGAGAATCAATAATAAATATTATCACATTTTAGAAAACCTTTTCATGTGGTTAATTTAAGGTTTGGGCTCCAGTGGACGTGACATGTTCATGCGCAAAAGGTACCCAGAGAGAATATAAAAAGTCCACCACCATCGCAAATCCCTGTCTACCTACCTGCATTCGTTGTGAACTTTTCATCTCCTAGAGACCGACCAGGTATGTTACGGGAGCTCACCTGAGCTTTTTTTTTTTTTTTTGTAATAGCCATCAATGGTTATAGGGAATATAGTTAGAAGCTTCTGCTTTTGAACGTCTCTTGGGTGTCCACTTGGTCACCATCAGACATAAGATGCTGGACTAGACGGATCTGTCTAAGGAATGATGCCAATTCATGATGGACTTGATGATGACAACAAGCTGAAGTTATTGAGAACCACAAGCTTAAAGCTAACTGGGGGAGATGGCCCACTTGGGTTCTACTGACTTCATGAGATCTCAGAAACATCCATCTGGTAGCTTTGGGAAGCAGAATAGCTGTGTCTGGTCCATCCAGATGGTGACTTGTTCATATGGACAGTAGGGCACCACGGTGTACATAGCAGCTTTATAGAAAGATGTGGAGAAATGAAGTTTTGTGTATATATAGAAAAATGCTGACCTCAAATCTTGGAGAACAGCTTTGGCCAAATTTGGCTTGACCGAAGATCCAACAATACAAGATTGTTTCTTGTACAACTGTAGTCAAGCCACAAAGACAAGGGAAAAGGGATCCATCGTTAGTTGAATAAAGTCTGCAACAATGAATGTCCCCCAATTCCATTCAATTGGCGAGGGCATGAAGAAACTTGCCGATACCGGTGGAAAACAGACAAGATGATGTTCATTTGTGATCCATTTTTTTCAGACTTTCCAACTGCAACCATGTATGGCGGATGTGGCTGTAACTGCGGCGGAAGTAGCAGCTCGGAGGGAACCACCATCATTTGCGTTCCCTGTGGAAATTCCTGCGGCTCCATGGGCTGTTGCATGCCCTGTTGCGGTTGCATGCAGGGCTGCTGCGGCTGCTGCAGCCCATGCTGTTGCATGCCCTGTTGCTCGCCCTGTTACTCAGGTGGTTGCGGTTGCGGTGGGATAATGGCATACCGCATCCCTTCCTCACGGAGAAGCAGCAGTAGCAGCTGCTGTGGTAGTTACTGAAGCTGCCGAAAACAGCAGTACAGAGTAGGGACCTGCCTGCTCACCCAGCTCTTCCTCATTCGCACTGATGCTTTTGAAGATGTAACCGTCCTTTTCTCTCCTTTAAAAAGTCTTTCAAGGCCTTTTGTGCCGTTGCTTTTGACTACTAGTGTATATTGATGTTCCCCCTGACCTGTTCAGTTGTTTCTCCTGCTGCTGCTCATCCTCCTCATCTTCCTAATTCCTCTTTAATGTACTATCCAAAATAAAATAGTATCGTCAGTGCATTTGCTCTGGTTTTAGTGTATTCATTTACTTACTTACTTACTTACTTTTTATATACTTTGCATCTATCTATTTGTTTGTTTATCAAACATGTACGAGATAACAGGTATAAGTATAAACATGGACATGAGCACGAGTACAAATAAATGGTGACAGTGGGACAGGGACGGTAGGCACGCTAGTGCGCTTATGCATGCCCCCTTTACAGACCTCTTAGCAATGGGGTGAGGTCCACAGTAGACAGTTTGAGATTGAAGCTGTGAGGGTTTGAGGATGTAACAACGGAGTCGGGTAGAGCATTCCAGGCATTGACCACTCTCTTTCTGAAGTCGTATTTTCCACAATCGAGTTTAGAGTGGTTTACCTTGAGTTTGTATCTATTGTTTGCCCATGTATTATTGTGGTTGTAGCTGAAATAGTCGTTGACAGGAAGAATATTGTAACAGACAAGTTTGTGTACTATACTTAGGTCAGACCATAGGTGGGTTAATTCCAGGTTGTCCAAGCTAATATAGGTGTTCTTTTTTAAAGAAAATAGGTTATTCCCCATAAAACATATAGCTGCACCAAATGCATGAAAAGTTCATTGGTCAATGGATTTTGATGGAAGTCACAGTACCCAGGAAGAAATGAGATTGTTGAGCATAATTTCTCAGAGATAGCCCATATACATTAAGAAAATTAAAAATAAGACCATACATATCCTCAGACTGACCTACCCAAATCTATGAACTCCCACCTTGACCATAAAATATCCACATTGTTTTTATTTTCTCACTTAAGGCCAGTGTGGTTGCTGTACAACTGCATCCATTTTTATTTTGAAAAGTTTTCTCTTATTGTCATCTGTGGAACTAAGAGGTTTTGATTCTATAAAAAAAGCAAAATTTCCAGGTTGCTTATAGTAATCTCAACTGGGTTTAAAAGACTTCATCCACACATATCTGATCATTCTCCATCTATGATCACAGTCATGAGTGGAACTTCTGCTACTAAGAAATGCAGCTGTTAAATGTTTTGTGGTTGATTTTGCAACCTATACATGCCACTGTTGTTCAACAAATTTGCATTCCCCCAACTGACTTTGCTTGTGGGAAGTCAGCTGGGAAGGCCACAAAATGGTAATCAGCTGTCCTCAAGATTCCGCAACCAGTTAAATACAGCGCCAGTTGCCAAACACCCAAATTTTTGATCATGTGACCATGGGAACACTACAACAGCCGTAAGTGCAAGAAATGGGCTATAAATCATTTTTTTCAACATTATTGTAACTTCAAACAGATGGTTATAAGTCAAGAACTACCTGTAACAATGCAACCACAGATGGATCCAACAACAGTGGTTGATTTGTACTTCAAATTAACACCAGTTTTGGTTGGCCAATGATATTTCAGTGTTTAATTAAGCCACCCAATTTCTAAATTGGGTGGCTTAATTAAGGCCATGAGAGTAAACCATCTCATGGCCTTAAACATCTATATTCCTCAACATGTAGATTTCCTCGGGGCTCTCTAGTAATAGAGAATAATTGCAGCATTCCTACCAGTATATTGTTTTAATCACACAATAAAGTACTCCAAAGGTCTTTAATGAAAGGGGTAAATGAAGCTGGAGAATCAACACCGAATATTACCACATTTTAGGAAATGTCTTTTCCTGTGGTTAATTTAAGGTTTGGGCTCCAGTGGGTGTGACCTGTTTATGCGCAAAAGGTGCACAGAGAGACAATATAAAAAGTCCACCACCACTGCAAATCCTTATCTACCTAGCTGCATAGGTTGTGAACTTTTCATCTCCTAGAGACCGACCAGGTATGTTATGGGAGCTCACCTGAGCTTTTTTTTTTTTTTTTTTGTAATAGCCATAAACGGTTATGGGGGTATAATTAGAAGCTTCTGCTTATGAACTTATGGACATCCAGTGGGTGTCCAACTTGGTCACCATCAGACATAAGATGCTGGACTAGACGGATCTGTCTAATGAATGATGCCAGTTCATAGTGGACTTGATGACGACAACAAGCTGAAGCTATTGAGAACCACAAGCTGAAAGCTAACTGGGGGAGATGGCCCACTTGGGTTCTACTGAATTCATGAGATCTCAGAAACATCCATCTGGTAGCTTTGGGAAGCAGAATAGCTGTGTCTGGTCCATCCAAATGGTGACCTATTGTTCATATGGACAGTAGGGCACCATGGGATAAGTAGCAGCTTTACAGAAAGACGTGAGGAATTGAGGTTTTGTGTATATCTGGAAAAATACTGACCTCAAATCTTGGAGAACGGCTATGGGCCAGATTTGGCTTGACCGAAGATCCAACAATACAAGATTGTTCCTTGTACAACTGTAGTCAAGCCACAAAGACAAGGGAAAAGGGATCCATCGTTAGTTGAATAAAATCTGCAACAATGAATGCCCCCCAATTCCATGGAATTGGTGAGGGCACAGAGAAATTTGCCAATACCGGTGGAAAAGAGACAACCTGACGTTCACTTGTGATCCATTTTTTTTCCAGACTTTCCAACTGCAACCATGTATGGTGGATGTGGCTGTAACTGCGGTGGAAGTAGCAGCTCAGAGGGAACCACCATCATTTGCATTCCCTGTGGAAATTCCTGCGGCTCCATGGGCTGTTGCATGCCCTGTTGCGGTGGTATGCAGGGCTGCTGCAGCCCATGCTATTGCATGCCCTGTTGCTCGCCCTGTTACTCAGGTGGATGCGGTTGCGGTGGGATAATGGCATGCCGCATCCCTTCCTCCCGAAGACGAAGCAGCAGCTGCTGTGGTCACTGAAGCTCCCGAAATCAACAGTACAGAGTAGGGATCTGCCTGCTCACCCAGCTCTTCCTCATTCACACTGATGCTTTTGAAGATGGAACCGTCCTTTCCTCTCCTTTAAAAAGTCTTTCAAGGCCTTTTGTGCCGTTGCTTGGGACTTCCAGTGTATATTGATGTTCCTCCTGACCTGTCCAATTGTTTCTCCTGCTGCTGCTCATCCTCTTCCTGTTTCTAATTCCTCTTTAATGTACTGTCCAAAATAAAACAATGTCATCAGTGCATTTGCTCTGGTTTTAGCGTATTCATTTACCTACTTACCTTTTGTATAATTTGTATCATCCTACCTTTATTATTTTATCCCACTGGCTTTCATGGCAGAAGTGGGGCAAGAACTCCCCGTCTCCTAGTCATTGGCCCAAAGTCACCCAGCCAGCTTTTGTGACCAAGGTGGGACTAGAACTCATCATTACCTGGTGATTGACCCAAACTCACCCAGCTTGCTTTCATGTCTAAGGCAGGACTAGAACTCCCAGTCTCCTGGGGATTGGCCCAAAATCACCCAGCCAGCTTTCATGCCCAAGGCAGTACTAGAACTCCCAATCTCCTGGTGATTGGTGCAAAGTCACCCAGCTGGCTTTCATGCGTAAGGCAGGACTAGAATTCACAGTCTTCTAGTGATTGACCTAAAGCCTCCCTGCCAGCTTGGTCTCCTGCTTCTAGCTTGGTGCCTTAGCCCATAGATTCCTCCACCTTCCCACAATTCCAAAATATGTCTGTTGGTTCTAGTTTTGTAACAGAGAGTAGAACATCATTTCTACAAGGGCTTTCAGTGATTGAAAGACCACGATCGTAACTTTATCTAATCTCCTCTTCCCAGATTGTTTCCTACCATCGCAAAGGATATAATTCCAACTTTTGGTCACAGGGCTTAAATTCTAAATAGACGTTGGTCTCCAACAGTTAATATAGGTGTTCTTTTTTAAAGAAAATAAGTTATTCTCCATAAAGCATACAACCCAAAAGAGGTTTATTGGTCTGTGGATTTGGATGGACGTCACAGGAAGATACTACGCTTCAGAAATGAGATGGCTAAGCATAATTTCTCAGAGATAGCCAACATACCTAGCGAAGATTAAAAATACATATCAGACTGGCCTACCCAAATCTGTGAACTCCCACCTTGACCATAAAATATCCACATTGTCTTGATTTTCTCACTTAAGGCAAGTGTGGTTTCTATATAACTGCATCCATTTTTGATTTTGAAAAGTTTTCTTTTGCGATGTCTCCTATTGTCATCTATGGAACTAAGAGGTTTTGATAATAATAAATAAAGCAAAATTTCCAGGTTGCTTAAAATAATTCCAACTGAGTTTGGAAGACTTCATCCACACATATCTGATCCAGGAGTGGTTTTCACTTACCTTCGCTACCGGTTCGGAACTGGGAGCTCACATGTGGCGCTCCTGCATATGCGCAGAAGTTTCTATTCCTGTGCAGAGCATCCGTGATGATGCCTGGGTGGGTAGGCGGAGCCTCCCACCACTGCTGCTACTATTCACCCGAACCAGGATGAACCAGTAGAAGCCCACCACTGATCTGATCATTCTCTGTCTACGATCACAGTCACGAGTGGAACTTCTGTTACTAAGCAATGCAGCTGTTAAATGTTTTGTGGCTGATTTATATGCTACAGTTGTTAGACAAATTTCCATTTCCCCAACTGACTTCACTTGTGGGAAGTCAGCTGGGAAGGCCACAAAATGGTAATCGGCTGTCCTCAGGATTCCACAACCAGTTAAATACAGCGCCAGTGGCCAAACATCCAAATTTTTGGTCATGTGACCCTGGGAACACTACGACAACCGTAAGTTGTGTAAGTTGCTTTTTTCAACAGTGTTGTAACTTCAAACAGATCAAGGGTGATATCAAGCAGGTTTTGACAGGTTCTGGAGAACCAGTAGCGGAAATTTTGAGTAGTCCGGTTTATAAATTGAAATAATAAAAATAATAAATAAATAAACTGGCAAATACCAGCTCTGGCTGGCCCCAGAGTGAGGTAGGAATGGAGATTTTGCACTATCCTTCCCCTGCCATGCCCACTAAGCCACACCCACCAAGCCACACCATGCCCACCAAACTACCCCCACAGAACCAGTAGTAAAAAAAATTGGATTTCATCACTGAAACAGATGGTGGTAAATTAAGAACTACTTGTAACAAGGCAACCACAGATGGATTCAACACCAGTGTTTTACTTGAACTTCAAATCAAGGGCAGTTTTGGATGACCAAGATGTTTCAGTGTGTGTATACACAACTACGCTCCATTCAATCTTGACTTCTTAAGAAGTCTATCCTTGGATGCTGTTTGCCATTCTTCCTAAGAACTGAGCAGATGACTTCTCAAAAGTCAGCCACTTAGTTTTTGTGCCTAAAGCTGGAGTAGGAAAGTAGGATTCTGCCCTTAGCAAAAAAGCTAATATACATGTACCAAACTCCAACTGTCCTGGTAGAATACAACTAAGTATTCTATTTTACAATTGCCAAGAAAGCTTGTGCAGCCTTGGGCTGCATCAACAGAAGTAGAGTATCGAGTTTATAGGAAAACATACTTCTACCTTGCAGTGGTTAGAAAACATGGAATAGTGCCCAGCTTTGGTTACCATGATACAAGGAGGACACCAAGGAACTGGAAAGGGCACAAAGAAGAGCAATGACAAGGCGTAGGACTGAAGATCCAATCTATGAAGAATGGTGAAAGGAATTGAAATGTAGATCCATTCTCCACACACCAATGCTTGGATGAGACTCGATGGAAGGGGACAAACCCAACTCAAAACAAGAGTCAATATTCTTGACTTTCCAAGTTATTATAATAATAGGACTGTCTTCCTCTTGAAGTTGTGGGTGATCCATCACTCGAGGTCTATATGCAAAGGTTGGACATCCATTTGTATTGGATAGTCTGATAGGTGCAAAGAACCAGGACCATAAGGTGCCATTCAGAAGATTTATTGTTCGAACCCATACCCAAGAATCTAGTCAACTGAAGTTCACTACTAAATTGACGCCAGATAAGGGTCAATGGAATTCAAGATGGGATGGATTTAGATCGTTTATGGAAATGTAACAACTCCAGGCTGATGACTCATTTAACTCTCTCTTCCTATCTTATGATTCTATGAGAAAAATGCGCTTCTCAACATGATTCTATGATTACATGACCTCATATCCACTGGTCATGGGAGGGGACCCATGACAATGCATGGCTGTAGAACATATGACATTGAATCAAACAACAATGGGCTGGAAACCTTAATTTGAGTGAACCTGCCAGTTCTCGTGCCTCAGTCTCACCTGTAAATTAGGGCTGAAAAAATACCTTCTGGACAAATTTCCAGGCTATGCTGTGTACAATTATGCAGGCTGTAATTGATGAGAGGAGTTATAGAAATTCCTTTCTTTAATCAAACAGGGGATGCACCAAACTGAGTCAGCAAGGACAAGGACAATAACAGGGCATCATAGGTCAGCTGGGAGATTAAAAACATGTTTTGTCAGGAAATTAAGTCAAAGGGCTATTTTCCCCCAAATGTGTCACATCCCGTGAAGGTCGAAGGGATTATTTCTAAGCGCCTTCTCCTCTTAAATAGCATTCGCTCCCTGCATTTGGCTTGATCTCACCACCCTGTCTGAGCTGCCACACATTACAAGGTGAGTTGATATACTTTTTAATGGGGTTGGGGTTTTTTTAGAACTTTCTTTGGCTTCTCCCCAAAATCCTCCCATCAAATTAGGGACTTGCCTCTACTACTCGGAAATTGGGTACCACCCCATGGTCCAAAAATGTCCACCAGTTCCAAAAAAAATGTTAGTAGGAATTGATCGAGGTAGGCGTTTTCCTAGAATGGTATTTCTGGATCTTGAGAGCTTAAAGATGGGTGGACTTCAACTCCCAGAATGCCCCATGCTTAAAGTGCCCATCTTAACATTCACAAAGTTGCTCTAGAACAGGGATCCCCAAACTTGGCAGCTGGCTGGAGAATTCTGGGAGTTGAAGTCCACAAGTCTTAAAGCTGCCAAGTTTGAAGACCTCTGCTCTAGAACATTGCAATCGGCACTAGATCCTGTATAAAAAATCTAACACAAAGAGTGAACCTAGTTTGAAGGTCAACTGTAATTACAGTCTCCTACTGTAAGCTTCTCTAGGTCCTAAAATTAGTTTCCGAGTCTTTTCAACGGTGAGATGGGCAGCGATAAAAGAGATTGATTCTTCGGTAAAATGGAATTCCCTCCCTAGAAGAACTCACCAGGCACCGATATTGTCTATTATTACCGTTACGTATTTAATTTGTATCCTGCCTGTGTTATTTTTACAAATAATTCAAGGTGGCAAACATATCCAACGCACATTTCTCCTATTATGTCCACAACAACCACCTTGTAAGGTAGGTTGGGCTGAGATAGGGGGACTGGTCCTTCAAATTCACAGCCTAATTCCCCAATAAAGAGAATAGACTTAAAGATAATATGCTTTCCTATTCCTTTCCTGTTTAAAATGTATATTATATTGCTGGTTTTATTATGATTTTTTTTAAAAAACTCTTGACTTTGCTTTAGATTTCTTGCAAATTATTAATTGAAATATATGTATGTATGTATGTATGTATGTATGTATGTATGTATGTATGTATGTATGTATATTTGGTCATTATCAGTGACTGTTTTGTTAAGACCAAAGGAAAAAAGTTAAACATGTGGGAACCCAACTTTTGAAAATATTCTTACAACATTCCCAGATGAACACATGGCGTTCGGATTAGATAGTGGGGAAAAAATAGCAGTTTATTTATTTATTTATTATTTATTAATTAGATTTGTATACCGCCCTTCTCCTTACGGACTCAGGGCGGTGAACAGCCGAAATAAAAATTCAATACATAAAAGTTAAAAATTAAAACACAAGTTATGATGCTTATACATCATGTTAAGTTATGATGCTTATACAGTTATAAAATTAACCTGTAGCCAGTGATACCCTGTAAAAGTCCCCAAAGATGCTTTTTTTTTCAAATGGAAAACGGATTTTGTTTTTCCTTGAGGACATTTCCTTCTCATCACAGAAGCTTCTTCAGTTTTGGCTGAAAGGTGGAGAATGGAAGGATTTACTGTATTTTTCTCAGAGTATAAAACGCACCTGAGTATAAGACGCAGCTTAGTTTTTGGGGAGGAAAATAGGAAAAAAAAAATATCTGCCTACCAGGTATTCATCTGGCTAGCGTCCTTAGTCTGGTCAGTTTTAGTTTGCTGGTTTTTTATCCCCTGCTTGGAGATTAAAAAAAAAACCAGCTTCTAAGGCACAGCTGAGAGGAAGCAGCAGTGAGAAAAGCAGGCAAAGCATGGGGGAGATTGCTTCACTTGGCTAGCGCCTAGTTAGGGCTGAAAAAAGCTTCTAAAGAACAGCTGAGAGTCGGAGCAAAGCATGGAGATTGCTTTACTCAGCTAGCGCCTCCTCAAAGCACAGCGGAGAGTCAAGGGAGCGGGCAAAGCTGGAAAGATCACTCACTAGCACCTCATTAGCACTTCGTTAGGGCTGAAAAAAAGCTTTGAAAAAGCTACATTCGGAGTATAAGACGCACCCAAATTTTCAGCCTCTTTTAGGGTGGAAAAAGGTGCGTTTTATACTCCAAAAAATACGGTATATTCCTTGCAATTACCTGGTCATTGGCACTCTCTCTTGGATAAACCTCCAAGTGGCCTCAACGACTCTCAGAGACTCTCCAAAGACATGTGATTTTTCAAAAAACACTCTTATTTCTATTACAAACAACCTTATTTCTCTCTCTCGGCACACTGAGAATCCCTTATAATGAAGATGATGACTCATCTCAGTCCTGGGGCATAGCAAAGACTCATAGACCCCTCCCGGAGATAATGATTCTTGCTTGGACCAGGGATGAAATCCAGCAGGTTCTGACAGGTTCTGGAGAACTGATAGCGGAAATTTTGAGTAGATCAGAGAACTGGCAAATACCACCTCTGGCTGGCCCCAAAGTGGGGTGGGAATGGAGATTTTGCAGTATCCTTCCCCCCCCAAGGGGGGAATGCCCACCAAGCCACGCTCACCAAGCCATGCCCACCAAGCCATGCCCACCAAGCCATGCCCACCAAGCCACGCCATGCCCACAGAACCGGTAGTAAAAAAAAATTGAATTTCACCACTCACTTAGACCCTTGTTTATCTCTTCTTTTCAGGAACATTCCTTTTATTTACAGCTGTAATCTCAGCCTTTGAGGAAAATGTCTAGCGCTGATCCGAATAAAAGCACCAAAGAAATCACAACAGTACATATTGTGTGTATCCAACCTTTAGGCAAGATCAGCCTCGGTGGTTGCCTCCATCCTAACCACCATGAAATGCCGACTCTCCCTATTACACCAGACCCAGGAATCATCTTTGAGGCTCCGAATATCGCAGAATTTATTCACTTCGACAACAGCCATCCTCAGAGAGAATTCTACAAGAGAACGCATATCGTTGAAATGATCGAGCTGCCATTTTCTCCAGATTCCAAGGAATCTGGCTGCCCATTACACAAGCACGTACATCCTGAAAGCAAACCTACTCAAGAAGATCCTGAGAAGGCCACCTCTCCATCTTCCTCTGAGCTGAAAAGCGAAGAGAAGCTTGGAACAGCGAATGGCGGCAGCAGCAGCGGTGGTGGCGAAAACATAGCCTCCCACGGTGACGCCAATAATTTAAGTCCTTCTCCGGATCCAGATGATGTTGTTGGGATGATGTACACCTATACGGTGGAACATCAATGGTCCCCCATGCTGAAATATTGCACCCCGGGAGAAATGTGCTACCAACCCATACAATTGCTGTAAGATCAAAGCAAGAGCTTCAGCAAAATCACCTACTTCAATCCTTGCATCACTACAACACATGTCCCCAGACTCTAGCTTAGAACCACATTTCCCAACCTCACCAACATCCTGATGGGTGGACCTCAACTCCCAGAATCCATAGCCATGGCCATGTTGTCTGGAGAACCCTGGGAGTTGAAGTCCACCCATCCATGATGTTGGGAAGGAGATTCCATTTCTCAACATGGTGGAAGAGAAATGTAACTTTTCTTAGAGCACAAGGCCATTTCTAATCAATAAATATTCATTGTGCTTCTTGATCAGAACTGTTGAGTGCGTTCAATTAATTAGATTGTTTGTAGCCCCGATATTCTACTTTGATGGAACCAAAGCTCTAGTTGAAATGGAATAGAATTTGAATATCAGTGTTGGGTGTTCTGTCAATACCTTTTGCAGAAAAGCTTTGGCCAATCAGAATGTGCCTTTCTTGCCAACAGGTGAACATTTATTTTATTTATTTATTTAGTTTATCAAGCATGTATGAAAAAACAAGTATAAGTATAAACATATAAGTATAAACAGGTATAAGTATAGAGGGCACTCCTTATTTTGACTACTTGTTGCCTGTTTGACAGGAAAGCAGCTATCCACTTGTGCAGGGATCTGGAAATGCCGTAAGATCATAGTTTTAACAGTAGTTTGCTGTGTACCACTGAATCAAAGGCTTTGCAGAAGTCTATGTAAATTGCGTCTATTGCTTTACCCTGGTCGAGTTGTGTAGTCCAAATGTTTCTGCAGTGTAGGAGTTGTTGATTACAGGACAAATTTTTTCTGAAACCAAACTGCTTCTTAGAGAGAATCACTAACATCACTGTTTCAATCAAACAGGGTGTTTGGGTTCCAAGTAACACCCCCAACGAAATAAACAGCCAAGGTTTGAGTTTCCTCAAAGTTACATTTTATTAGAGATGTCATATTGGCACATTTGGGAAAACCCAAATCTGAAAGTTTCCAGGTTTTCCCCACCCAAGGGAAAACCCAAGCCTCTGTCTCAGCATCCACATGTCCATCATGTGGTCCAATAAAAGCACCATCCCAACTGGAGAGGCCTCCCAGTTCCAACCATCCAGGTCCCGGGCAAGATGTCCTTGATTTTCTGAGAAAGGAATGTTATTATGACTACACATCACTCCATACAACCCTCCCTCCAGTTTCCCACAGTAGTAAACATGGCAGGTCTGAAGGCCTAATGCAAAAGATGGCTTCCAGGCCTGACAAGAGTTCAACCATTGGCCAGTAACCAAGCTATGATGGGGGCATAGACTGAGATCAAATCCCAGCTGTTCTGTGGGACACTTATTTGCAAAGGAAGTGACAACATTCGGACAATTGGGTATCCTGAATTCCAATTGGATCACCCCACGCTACGAACTGATCTTTCATCTGAAAATGCTCTGTCTCTAATCCCAAGCATTGTTTTGAATAATGCCCAAATATCCATGCAATAAATAATTAAACAAATATATCACCGCCTACTTTTTTTGTTCAGGAAACGGGGTCAATCATTCCCGGCAAAGCTTATTCCTGGTAAATGACTCTACAAATATTCCACTCTGTCCTTAAATCTGGACCTTGATCCTCCCAATCTCACACACCTGAACCATAAATATATACCTGTTAATTCTACACTGCATAATAACACAGTCAATGACTTAAGTGGTGTTTTTGGCCTATTTTAAAGAGGGGAAAATTGAAGAGGTTCAGATGGAACATCTAAGGAGGGTGATTAGAGGAAAGATCTGGCCTTCCCAGATGTTGAAGCAGCCTTGGAGGCATCTGTGTCTGCAGGACTCTTGAATTTCTTCATCCTCGTTATTAAAACCTGTAGATCCAGGTAGAAAAACTGGTCCCATTTGATGGAAAACACTGAAGTCTCTGCTTAAACTAAAACTGCAGCTGTCATTTGAGGGATGTAAGACCTAAAGGACTGGTTTCTTAGCCCTAAGCTTTTCGACTAACCCAAGAGGTCAAGAAACTAGAAGGAGGCCAGACTTCTTCCCAAAGTTGATTGCCAATAAAACACATAAGATAAAGGTAAAGATTCCCCTTACACATATGTGTTCCCGACTGTAGGGGGCGGTGCTCATCTCCGTTTCAAAGCCGAAGAGCCAGCACTGTCCGAAGACGTCTCCGTGGTCATGTGGCCGGCATGACTCAATGCCAAAGGCACACGGAACACTGTTCCCTTCCCACCAAGGGTGGTCCCTATTTTTCTACTTGCGTTTTTTACATGCTTTCGAACTGCTAGGTTGGCAGAAGCTGGGACAAGGAACGGGAGCTCACCCCGTTATGTGGCACTAGGGATTCGAACCGCTGAACTGCTGACCTTTCTATCGACAAGCTTCAGCGCCTTAGCCACTGAGCCACCGTGTCCCCTTCTTATACTATTATGTAAAAGTAAAACGTTGAGGTTTGATGCCTTGTTCTACTTCACCAAAGGGAATCAGATGTCAATGCCTTTTCCCCCCCTTCTTTTCTACACTTCTCCCTTCCCCTTTCCCTCCCCCATTTTTCCCACTATTTGCTTTTGTATTTTTCTATTTTATATTATAAACCAATAAAAACTGGAGAAAAGAAAAGAAGTCAACTCAGGAAGTTGTAAATTTGCAGCCACATGACTTTAAGATGTTGCAACTGTTGTAAATCCATGCGGGTTACTAAGCGCCCAAATCAAAATCATGTGACCATGGGAACATTTTGGCGGTTATAAATGCAAGGACCGGTCATAAGTCAAGCAAGTTCTTTCAGCACCATTGTCACTTAAACAGTTGCTAAGCGAAGGGTTCTGTGTTGAGGACTTACTATACCTGTGTTGGCAATATTGGTGGTGAAGATAGGTTCCCTAAGGAAGACTATAGAATAAAATAACAGAGTTGGAAGGGACCTTGGAGGTCTTCTAGTCCAACCCTCTGCTTAGGCAGGAAACCCTACACCACTTCAGACAAATGGCTGTCCAATATCTTCTTAAAAACTTCCAGTGTTGGAGCATTCGCAACTTCTGGAGGCGAGTTGTTCCACTGATTAATTGTTCTGTCAGGAAGCTTCTCCTTAGTTCTAAGTTGCTTCTCTCCTTGATGAGTTTCCACCCATTGCTTCTTGTCTTACCCTCAGATGCTTTGAAGAATAGTTTGACTCCTTCTTCTTTGTGGCAGCCCTTGAAATATTGGAAGACTGCTATCCTGTCTCCCCTAGTCCTTCTTTTCATCAGACTAGCCATGCCCAGTTCCTGCAACCATTCTTCATATGTTTAAGCCTCCAGTCCCCTAATCCTCTTTGTTGTTCTTCTCTGCACTCTTTCTAGAGTCTCCACATCTTTTTTACATCGTGGCGACCAAAACTGGATGCAGGATTCCAAGTGTGGCCTTACCAAGGCCTTATAAAGTGGTATTAACACTTCACGTGATCTTGATTCTATCACTCCGTTTATGCCTTCTCTTCCTCTTCTACCCCTCTCTCTCTGCCTCTCTCTCTCTCACTCTATCTGTCTGTCTGTCTGTCTCTCTCCCTCTCTCTCTCTGACTCTGTGTGTGTCTCTGTGTAGGTTTCTCTCTCTCTTTTTCTCTCTCTCTCTCTGTCTCTCTCTGTCTCTCTCTGTCTTGATTCTATCCCTCTGTTTATGCAGCCTAGAACTGTGTTGGCTTTTTTGGCAGCTGCATCACATCTCTTGAGGATGTCTTGTTGAAGAACCTTCTAAAACCTGGACCCCTAGCCACATCTTGATACACGGAATGTTGGGTGTTCCTTTCTTCACCAGATGTTCTCTAATTTCTTCATCCCACAACCACCAAATGAACACAACCACGGAACATTCATGCTTGCAAGGTTTATTACTCCCTTGAGGGACAGTAGAATTAAACAGTAGGCTACAGAGCCCAAGTAGTTGAAGAACAAGACATCGAGTATCTCATTACATCCCAAGCATGGTGACCTTTTTCCTGTGAGAAAGCCACACCGCCTTTACAAACAGGTGATCAGATGTTAAGCAAGCAGGATCTCTGCAACAGAAAGAAGAAGAAGGTGGGAAGATGGTGGACGAGGTTAAGCTTTGAGCATCGTTTCTCAGCAAGATGGAACGAACAGGACTTCTGAAAGTTGAGCCGAGTCTTTCTAACAGCATTTCTTAGGAGGACAGCAACGTTGTGTGAACTGTACGGGTGGCTGGCATTTCATCGCCGGCGGGCAGCAGTACTGCATGGGGCTGGGGCAGGCCATTTTGGGGGGACAACAGCAGCTGGTACAACAGGGGGCACAACAACACGATGGAGAAACATGGTATGATTTCCCAGGAGCACAAACAATCATGTTGGAGCTGCTTCCACAGCATGAAGAGCAGCAGTTGCAACAATTGCAAGGCATCGTAATTCTTTCTGAAATGCAGACAGAAGGATGAAGTACACACACATGCACAAATACACAAGCACAGAGAAGAAGGATCTGCTTTGGCAAAGGCTAATGAGAAGCGGGAAGAGCCCACCAAAATCAATATGGCAGGATGAATCTTCAATCAACACGAGTGGTGCGGTGGCCTAGGGGTGGAGCTCTCGCCTCACAATCAGGAGGCTGTGAGTTCAATCCTAGGTAGAGGCAGATATTTCTCTCTCTCTCTCTGGGCACACTGAGAATGTATCTGCTGAACAAAACTCCGCATTGGCGACATGAAGGGCGTCCGGCCAGTAAATGCTCAGCTTCATTCAGTTGCCCAGACTCCACCCGCAAGGGATTATGCGGTCGTTAAAAGAAGACAAATCTTCAATTAACATAGTCTTTCATCCATGGGAGACAAATCCACATAGACGCTACTGAGAATAATCAAGACGTTTTCTAATTTTTGTCACCCCCCCCCCAAAAAAAGAAAAAAGTCACATGGCTAAACACAAAGCAGTAAATTTACATCGGAGTATCCTTGCAAATATATAACCGTAAATTCCTGGCAGTGAAGAAATTGTGGGATGCAAGACGTGTGAATACCATTTCTTTTTTATATATAGCCAAAATAGTACTATACCTCACGAGAGGAAAATATAGCAGATTTGATCTCTGCAACTTACAATTTTTTCCTGAGTGTGCAACTCAGATTCCACTAGACGACTTTAAAGGCAATGATCGTATTAGTTCCATTCCAAAGCTTGTTGCTTCTGGAACGATCTAATAAATCTTAAGCAGGTTCACTAATAGATCAGAAGCAGCATGGAGCTTCTCTGATCAAAGAAGGACCCAGTTTGTGGGGGCAATAAGCTGACTTTGTATAAATATACAAAAGTATGAAGGCTATTGCTTAACGCATTGTAAGCCGCCCTGAGTCTCCGGAGAAGGGCGGCATATAAATCAAATTAAAAATAAATAAATAAATAAATAAATAAATAAATAAATAAATAAATAAATAAATAAATATAAAAATTATTACAGTTAATTATTTGAACTACCCACATCTTCTAATATCAACCCCATTGCTTCTAAACACCAACTTGGAGACATCAAGACTCCAACTTACCCTGATCACAAACAGAAGAGCAAATGAAGACAAGTCAAATCGGTTGGATGGATGGAGAACTTGGGGCTAAGGAAGGCTGTTTTATAGGGTTCTGGGTAATCCTAGCCCAGGAAATGAGACATTAATGGAGAATGGAGAATTCCTTCTTTGCCAATCAAGAAACGTTCGGCCTGTTCATTGTCTTCGGGCTGGAAATCATTGATGTGATTTTGAGATCCTCATATTTTTATTTATTTATTTTTTAACACATCTGCAGCAACCAAAGCTGGATTGATGACAGCTACTCTGCAAATAAAAATCCAGAAAATCCAGTCTTAGTGCTGGAAGACAGAATGTAGAAGAACATTTTTTGAAGGATATTGGAATGCAAACATCAGGATCACAACGTTTCAGGAATTTTCTTTATGACGCAATACAACCAAGGGAGCCATTGTTTCTTTACTTCTGGATTTCTTCGATTTCTATAGCTGCCCAACTGAACCAAGTGATTCTGGGCAGCTCACAATTATCATTTTTGGCACCTAGATTGATCCAGTTGGGCTGTCAAGAGATACTGCTATGATTTACAAATCTCATCAATTTCCTCAATTAAATATACAATAATAAATGGCAGTTGCAAAGAAAAAATTCCTTTCTCCTTCCTTTCATCCTTCCTTCTTTCCTTCTTTCTATCTTTCCATCCTTCCTTTCTCTTTTCCCTTCCCTTGCTTCTTTCTATTTTTTTCATCCTTCCTTTCTCTTTTCCCTTCCCTTCCCTTCCTTTTCCTTCCTTCTTTCCTTCTCTCTATCCTTCCATCCTTCCTTTCTCTTTTCCCTTCCCTTCCCTTCCTTTTCCTTCCTTCCTTCCTTCTTTCCTTCCTTCCTTCCTCTCTATCCTTCCATCCTTCCTTTCTCTCTTCCCTTCTCTTACTTTTCTTCCCTTCCTTCTTTCTATCTTTCCATCCTTCCTTTCTCTTTTCCCTTCCCTTCCTTTTCCTCCCTTCCTTCTTTCTATCCTTCCATCTTTCCTTTCTCTTTTCCTTCTTTCCCTTTCCTTCCTTCCTTCCTTCCTTCTCTCCTTCCTTCCTTCCTTCACTTCCTTTCCCCCCCTTCCTTCTCTCTATCCTTCCATCCTTCCTTTCTCTTTTCCCTTCCCTTCCTTTTCCTTCCTCCCTCCCTCCCTCCCTTATAATCCAGTCAGGAAACCAAAACCACCAGTAACAAAATCTTGCAAGTCTGAAAACATTTCTTCCCTCCCTTGCCTTTATTCCCCAAAGAATTAGAGAGGATCCCTCCTGAGACACATTCCCCACTCCCTTTTTTCCTTCTGTGGGCTGAGATATCTCTGATCCGACCATCAGTCTGGATGCAGTTCTTCCTCCGGTCTCCCAAGGCCATCCTCACAACCCACTCCATGAATTGTGGGCCCATTGTTCTTAACAAACATTTGGGGAAAGTGGGAAAAAAATGTTGGTACCTCCACAATGATTCCATTTCAAGCAATTGGGATAGGGGTAAGTGTGGGAGTCTTTTTTCACATTAATTCTTGCAATTAATTATCCAGCATAATTATTATGATTCAACCAGCTCTCTCACTCCCTGGGGTTATCTGTCAGCAGTGGTAACTGGTTCCTTACTTCTCATTTGCAAATGTCTGCCTACAGGGCACCATGTGGTACCTACCTAGAGTAATCCAAGTGGCAAATATGAGCTTTGGTTGGTCTATCAACATTCTTTAAAAAGCCACCTCATTTCCGGAGATTTGCAAGCCACATCTATATAAGGTTTCCAGCATTCCATTGGTTTCTTCCTATTATTTCTATTAAGTCATATAGTTTTCCCAGAGAACTTTTTCCTCCCCTCTGTTGACATTTTTACAAATTGGAATAATATCTAGGATATCCGTGAGAAGTAAATTCAGAAACTGGCTTGTGGAGCTTCCTGATGCAAGATATATTCCTGAGCACTAAATCAAGATCTTTTCAAAGAAGAGGAGGAGAAGTAGCAGAGAGAAACGGGCTAATTCTGAGAGAATGGAAGGTCTGTTGAACAAGGAAGGCTGAATAAAATATTTTCATCTAAATTTTTCCCCTCCTTGCTCTTTAAGCAGGGAAAGGATAACGAAAACTCTGTAGGAAAAAAAAACATGAGAAGTCCAATTTGCATTGTGTTTACATCAAAGTACTTCTTTTGTCTTTTAACTTAAATATGAAAAATTGCAGTGGTGGATACACTTGCAAACTTCAGGTGGAAAAATAGGTTATGAATTATACTGTGCATTACATCCCTGGGCACTGCTAATTATAGGCAGACTAAGAAAAGCATCTCTCTTGCGGTCATAAATTAGGAACATACTACCATATGTGGTGGATGTGCCCCAATGTTAAAAAAGAGGTGGCTAGAAGAGATTACACTCCAAAGGACTGATTTCAAACCAGAGTTGTTTCTTTTAGGAATAATAGATACAAACATGGAGAAAAGTTTGTATTACATAATATTGCACATACTAACGGCGGCCAGGATCACCCTTGCAGTGAAAACAAATTAATACACCACCTGAAGAAACAGTAATTAAAAAGATCCTCGAATGTGCAGAAATGGATAAAATGACAATGGAGATTAAAGAAAGAGATGATTCGGATTATTATAAAGTGTGGAATAGATTCTAGAAATAGAAATCAAAATAAGAAATAAGTTTGTGAATTGAATTTTGTTTAACTGAAAACCAAAAATATTGAATATTAGCAAGGATAAAACACCGACTATGTAAATAAATAGGATGCAAATATATAACAATTTTGGTTACAAGAGTTGTTAAAATGGCTATGTAAGGCTAAAGGATCAAACAGAAGAATTGAATTTAAAAGCAAAGACAACTGTCGATGCAGAAAGTTGTAAAAATATTACATAATGTCATTACTTATGTTTTATATTTTACCATTTGGTGTATGTGTATGTTTTCTTTCTTTTCTTTTCTTTTCTTCTTTTCTTTTTTTCTTTTCTTTTTTTTTCTTTTTTCTGTTATGTCTTTGGTTTTAAAAGTGTAAAATATTCAATAAAAGTTATTTTTAAAAAAAAGAAAGGAAAAGAAAAGCATCTCTTTGTTAAGGAATGTTAAGCAGTCTTCACAATTAGAGTCCAGAAGAAGAATACGTGATCTTGGGGTTCTACCAAAATAGACCCTGATGCTTGTGAGACAAAGGACTTTGTCTTTGTCTACCCAATAATTAGACTGAAGACACACGACATAAAGCTGGATCACGGTGCCTGAGGTCATATCTACAAACTCCACTTCCAAGATACTTTGGACCATCTCCCCACCATCTTAGCTAGCTTTCAAAGGATCTTAGACAAATTAATGGAGAATGAGACTTTTTATAGTCATTCATTAAGACCAAGATCAGTTGTGGGAGATGATGGATCTCATGGACTTCCCATCAATTCCTGGTTGGTCAATGTAGGACAGGACACTGGTTTAGACAGGCCTCTGACTTGATCTTATCGTTAGCAGTAATAGTGCCAGTAATCTCGTATCAAGGCTCCATTCTTTCCATCTCATTTCTATTTTATCCTCTATTAGGTGAAGCTAAGAAATAGCTATTAATCCAAGGTCAACCAGTAGCTGAGTAGAACTTAAATTTGGTTCTCTCGGTCTTAAACCAGCATTTAATCATCATACCCATTCTAGTTTAAGGTGTTTCATGAATGAAAAACCCAGGTAATATGTAGATATCTTTCAGAGGTGGCTCCAGGGCCTCGGGGAATGGGTGATGTTAAGAAAAAATATAGTATTAATTCATTTTTTCCCCCTACCGGATTCTGTGGATGTGGCTTGGTGGGGGGATTGGTCATGTGACTGAGTGGACATGCCCAAGTAGATGTTACTCACAGCAAGGTGCCGCCCCTCAGTCACATGACCCACCCAAGCCACGCCCACAGAACCAATAGAGAAAAAATGGCATAGATAGCTATTGAAAAACATCTATTTAGATTACCGGAGAATAAAATAAAAACTTTATTACGGTCATCGACCAGCAATAGACATACAATAAATTAAAAATAATACTGACATTAATCGTGAATAATAACATCCCTGTTATGAAAATACATGATCTCAAACCATTAGGGTCACCCCCTAATTTATATGAGTGGAGAGCCAATAAGTAGATTACCGGGAAAATATCATACGGACAATTAATCACACCCTCTCCAAATTTATGATCTGTCCTGCCCCCAACAGGGCTGCCCAATTTACTTATCTTGGATGTTTCCTAAAATGACCCAGCCACTATCACTGTCAGTTGACCAAAGCATAAGGTAGATAATCATAGGGTGTATTCCTTAATTGTAACTCAGCTGCAGGCAGCCCAAAGTAGCCTCGGGCTATTCTCTTACATCATTTATTTATTCATTTATTTTAGCTGTTCTCCATTGGAAGCCAGACAGCAGATGGCTGGTAAACTTAGTCACTTCTTCAGTTATGCGAAGCATTCGGTCTGCCAAGGCACGAGAAAACACTCAGAATGACAAATCGAGACAATAAATAACAATTGGGGGATGGGGTATTCTTTCCTTCTTTTTTCCGAGAATGGAGCCAGCCAGTCACAAGGGACCTTGCCAAATATTATAAAACCATCTTGTCATCACTCCATGCTGTCTTTAACTACTGAAGAATTCAAAGAGTGGGAGTATTCGGTAAGTCGTATTTCAACCTGATATCTTGGGATTGGTTTTTTTTTTTAATTATTACCGATGATTAAGTTTCCATCTCTTTGTTGAAACTTACAAGTTGTAAATGACCTCTATAGATCTGTAAAGCAGAAATCCTGGTGGCTACAGTCGGCTTGCAACCTTACGATGAGATGAGTTTGGGCTGAGAAGGAAAGCTTTCAGTAGATAGGACAGGGGTCTGCAACCTTAAACACTCAAAGAGCCATTTGGACCCATTTCCCACAGAAAAGAAAACGCCGGGAGCCACAAAACCCTTCCCGTGTCTGACTATTTCTCGAAAATAGCATATGTAGTTGAATTAAACATTCTGTTTTCTTCTGAAACTTTTCTTTTCTTGGATTTATTCATGGTTGGCCTACCGGGGATTGAAAAGCTCAATAAATCGCATGTCAGTGGGTGTCGCACATTGGCAGTTGTGACACATATTTTGAGTGACAGGGAGCCGCAGCAGAGGGGTGAAAGAGCCACATGTGGTCGGGAGCCACAGGTTGCTGACCCCTGAGATAGGACTTCTCATGAAGGGATCAGTAGCAAGGTCCAATCCCTTTGGGACGGCCCTTGATTCATCAAACAATCTCATGGTTCTTAGGGGGGCCAAGCTAACCTAAGGATGATGGACAAATCAGAAGCTATTATATCTCCTGATAATGTCTTTGATCACTGCACAGTTTTGGGAGTGGTGAAAATGGCAGGTAAATTGAGAACACCTTCATGGATGGCTGAAACATGTTAAGGGGAACATGCGGAGGGAAATGAGATCCTGAGCTTTGGATGTTGCTATGTCCTTCCTTCCCGCCCTCCCTCCTTCCTTGCCTCTTTTTTTTCCTTCCTTTCTCTGTCCCCCCCCCCCTTCCTTCCTTCCTTCCTTCCATCTCTTTTTCCTTCCTTCCTTTCCCCATCTCACTCCCTGCTTTCTGGCTTTCTGGCTTTCTTTCTTCTTTCTTTCCTTCCTTCCTTCCCTCCTTCTTTCCCTCCTTGCTTTCTTTCTTTCTTTCCTCCCTCCCTCCCTGCCTTCCTTCCTTCCTTTCTTTTTTCTTTCTTCCTCCCTTCCTTCCCTCTCTTCCTCCCTGCTTGCTTCCATCCCTCCCCTGCCTTCCTCCTTTCTTTCTTTTTCTTTCTTTCTTTCCTTTCTTCCCTCTCTTCCTCTCTCCCTCTCTTTTCTTTTATTCTTTCGCTCTTCTGTTCTTTCATTCTTTCATTCTTTTGTTCTTTCATTCTTTTGTTCTTTCATTCTTTCATTCTTTCCGTTCTTTTCGTTCTTTCATTCTTTCGTTCTTTCGTTCTTTCATTCTTTTCGCTCTTTTGCTCTTTCTTTCTTTCACTCTTTTGTTCTTTTATTCTTTTGTTCTTTCCACAGTAAGGCTTAATGCGTTGCATCACCAAGTCATAATTTCAGTGTCTCTTTAACTACCTAACCCAAGTACAGTTGAGATGCGTTCTTCACAGGAAATGCTCGGGAAAAGAACGACAAAAATGTTCTAATCCGTCAGCAATTTCATTCATCAACTGTGTTTTTTATACTTTCTTCCTTGTGTTCCCATCATACATATTTTTCACAGGTCTAATCCAAGTCTCAAGAGATGTACAGCACAGAATATGGAGATGGCAAAGGTTCCTACGGTTGTTATATGAGATCTCTAAGTTGCGAACCAACTAGCTACTTGGTAAAGTGGACTTCTGAAATGGACTATTGTGATACACCTCCACCTTCATGCTGCCCTCCTGTGCAGAAGTATTGCCCCCCAAGGCCAAAATATTGTCCTCCAGCTCCAAAGGGCTGCCCAGCCCAACAGAAATATTATCCTCCGGTCCAAGACTACTGTCCTCCTGTCCAACGGTATTGTCCACCAGTACAGAAGTACCGTCCACCTGTCAAATACTGTTCTCCTCCTGGACGGAAGAGTCACCCGCCTGCCCAGTGGTGTCCTCCTCCAGTGCAGAAGTGCCGTCCAATTATCCAATCATGTTCTCGTCCTCCAGGACAGAAGTATTGTCGGCCTGTCCAGAGGTGTAATCCACCTCAGCAAAAATATTGTCCACCACCCCAATCGTGCTATCCACCTCAACAGAAATATTGTCCACCACCCCAATCGTGCTATCCACCTCAACAGAAATATTGTCCACCACCCCAATCGTGCTATCTGCCTCAACAGAAATATTGTTCACCAGTCCAATCATGCTGTCCACCAGCCCAACTGTGCTATCCACCTCAACAGAAATGTTGTTCACCAGTCCAATCGTGCTGTCCACCTCAACAAAACTATTGTCCACCAGCTCAATCATGCTGTCCACCAGCCCAACTGTGCTATCCACCTCAACAGAAATGTTGTTCACCAGTCCAATTGTGCTGTTCACCAGCCCAACTGTGCTATCCACCTCAACAAAAATATTGTCCACCAGCCCAATCGTGCTGTTCACCACAACCTGAGATCTATCAGATCAAACAAGCTTGCAAAGCGCCTCCCCATCTTCTGAAGAAGTAGCTGATGAGTTGTGCTGAATATGAGTATCACAATCTAGCTCAAAATGTTGTCTTACTCTTTATATACTACCTGATATGCTTGTAGTTACTTACCCTGGACATTTTGATTATTTATCAAATTTATTTATTTATTTATCTATCTATCTATTTATTTATTTATCAAATGTTAAAATATGTATTAACACAATAAAACTTATTAAAGCATTCATCACTCTCAGAATTCTTCCTTCTCCTCCTCCTCCTTTTCCTCCCCTTCTTCTTCTTCTTTCTCCTCCTCCTCCTCCTCCTCCTCCTCCTCCTCTTCTTCTTCCTCCTCCTCCTCCTCCTCCTCCTCCTCCTCCTCCTCTTCCTCTTCTTCTTCTTCTTCTTCTTCTTCCTCCCAAAAGACATCTATTTTTCCTGACCTATCAATGGGCTGAAGTTTTCCAGGACTGTCCTCACGAGATTTGGATAGAAGATAGAACAAAGACAAGTGTGAACTTGATAATCCAGATAAATTTACAGGGTGAGGGAGAAAGGGGCAAGGTAGGACAAGTGACAACATTTGGCCACTGTGCTATCATTTCTTTTTCATGTGTCCTGGCATGCATGTCTGTATGAAATAAGAAAAGATTCCTTCTGTATTAGTCCGACAAATTTAAATGTTCTCCTCTTTTAATTATAATTTTTAACTTCCTCTGGCTCCCTCTAGTGTCCAACCTCGAAAACCTCATCCTATCATGTTTTTTTTTTTTTAAGAATTCAAAACAAGAACATTTTCCCATAGGGAAGGATTCTTACACTGAATTTCAAAATCTTATTTCCAACCCATCTGGCCCCTTAATCTACTAGTAACTTTCCAAAATCCACATGCTAATTAGTCTTTTGCTTTTATTTTTTAAAAAACTTAAATCTTTAAACTTGTATTTAAAACATCTTTTACTAAGGAATGAAGGATATTCCCTCCTTCACTCCGAAGGTTGTTAATAGCTCCTCTTTAGTTGTAACTTAGTTACATGCAAAACCGATTAAGAAATAAGGTTTAGCGGACGTTATGACCATCAAGGCTACATTTTTTTAAAAAAATTTGATTTCTATGCTGCCCTTCTCCGAAGACTCAGGGCGGCTTACAATGCGCTAAGCAATAGCCTTCATACTTTTGTATATTTATCCAAAGTCAGCTTATTGCCCCCACAAACCGGGTCCTCAATTTACCTACCTTAGAAAGGAAGGAAGGCTGAGTCAACCTTGAGCCTGGTGAGAATCGAACTGGTGTAATTGCAGACAGCTGGATGTTAATTACAGTGCTTTAGTCTGCAGAGCTAAACCAGGCTCCTGGTTTATTATGGGTAATCAACGATGAAAAAAAAGAAGTCCCTCAACCACTCAGCTCACTCTTGCTTCCGTTGAAAACCTTGGAAGCAGAGGAAAATGGTCCCATTTCTAAGGGAAAACGAGACATGCCGAAGGGACTTCATATGGATGACCCTGATATCATGGTGACAACACACTAAAGCATGGACATTCTCTGTCTTTTAAGTCTAGCTGGTCACAGGGATGCAATAGATGAGTGCACACTTCATTTGTAGAAGATGGCTTTGATGCCATCATGTTCTTAAGAACTTCCTAGCCATTCATTACCCAGTCAGTAGCATATGAAGGCTACATCTTATGCAGTTGATAATTTCTTGAAAGCTCAGCTCTGCCACATGCTCGGTATGTCCTCCTTCAAGTGACTCACCAGCCAGCAGAAGACAAATCGTCATCTTATATTGTCCAGGAATCAACTTAGGAACTACGTGTGGTGCTCCACCAGCATTTTAGCTCATGGCTAACGAGACCAATCTTGAGTTTAGTTCCAGATAGCTTGGGAGGAGTATCATTTACATGATTGCAAAATTCTACATTGAAGTTCTGCCCATGATTACATCTTGCGTGATTGTTGTTTGGTCAGTACGTCCTATCTTTGATATCCAAATGCAGCCTAAAACCGTGTTGGCTTTTTTGGCAGCTGGTTCATATTTAAATGATTGTCCTCTTGTAGCCCTAGTGGACAATCATTTAAATAGGAGCCAACCGTGTGCTGCAGTGACCAAAAAAGACAACACAGTTCTAGGCTGCATAAACAGAGGGATAGAAT
This sequence comes from Masticophis lateralis, assembly GCA_030761175.1. Classification (NCBI taxonomy): domain Eukaryota; kingdom Metazoa; phylum Chordata; class Lepidosauria; order Squamata; family Colubridae; genus Masticophis; species Masticophis lateralis. The sequence continues at coordinate 11,527,384 of JAUDYJ010000017.1, read as the reverse complement.
CAAGATCACGTGAAGTGTTAAGACCACTTTATAAGGCCTTGATAAGGCCACACTTGGAATACAGCCTCCAGTTTTGGTCACCACAATGTAAAAAAGATGTGGAGACTCTAGAAAGAGTGCAGAGAAGAGAAATGAAGATGATTAGAGGACTGGAGGCTAAAACATACAAAGAACGGTTGCAGGAACTGGGCATGGCTAGTCTGATGAAAAGAAGGACTAGGGGAGACAGGATAGCACTCTTCCAATATCTCAGGGGCTGCCCCAAAGAAGAGGGAGTCAAGCTCTTCTCCAAAGCACCTGAGGGCAGGACAAGAAGTAAACGGGTGGAAACTCATCAAGGAGAGAAGCAACTTAGAACTAAGGAGAAATTTCCTGACACTGAGAAAAATGAATCAGTGAAACAACTTGCCTCCAGAAGTTGTGAATGCTCCAATACTGGAAGTTTTTAAGAAGATATTGGACAACTATTTGTCTGAAATGGTATAGGGTCTCCTGCCATTAGCAGAGGGTTGGACTAGAAGACCTCCAAGGTCCCAACTCTGTTATTTTATTCTAAATATCACAACTGAGGTTCCTTCGCTGGGTTATACTGGCAGTCTTCATTTTTTTGCAGGGTAACTAATGTTGTAGAGTGGCTTGCTTTTTAACAATCCACACAAGAGAAGACTCTCATTTTTAGATGATCATTAGCCTTCTGTACAATTGCAATTTAATAACCCTCTTGTCACTGTCCATGGGGTACCATAAATTATTTTGCAGAAGAACCTGGCAATGATGCAATGAACTGATGCAATTGATCCTTACGGGGGCGTTGATTGATCATGGCTTCTTCCTTGATTCCTCTGAGCTGTCATATAATCGTCTTCCTTTTATGGACCCAGTGGAAGTCTGTCATGTATCTTCTGAGAGGGAAAATGCTTGTCATCTACATCACCGATCCAGTTGTGACTGCTAATTGCATGAATCTCAATCCATTGAACCATAGTTAAGTAATGTATCACGTGTTCAAACCTGCCATCTCTTAGGTCCATGGTTTTGGACTTACCTACCAGTCCCAAGATGTTGTATCATCTATATATGAATATCGAAACCATATATAAAGAACTTCTGTTTCAGTAGGTACTTCATTCATTGACATTTGCTTAGCTCACGGGTCTCCTTCAACTGATAAGGTAAGTCTGTCTCTACATTTTGTATCTGTTTATCAAAGTAGATTGTCTAGACTAGAGGGTTAGATGTTCTCTAGATGTTTTGGGAGCAACACACATGATTCCTTATAATTACCCACACCTGGTAGAATGTAGGGGGAGCTGTAGTCCAAAATGTGCTTTTTCAAGAGGCAGCTGAACTTTCTGGTTTTTCTTTGAAGATGTTTCGCTTCTCATCCAAGAAGTTTCTTCAGAGCCGAGGAAGCTTCTGGGATGAGAAGCAAAACATCTTCAAAGAAAAAAAACCAGAAAGTCCAGTTGCCTCTTGAGAAAAAAAAAAGCACCTTTGGGTAAAGCATGACCTGGATGATTGAGAAGCTCCATAGACATGTAGTCCAAAATATTTGGAGGACACCAAAGTGTCTTCTTATAGTTGATAGACAGCCACAAACAGGGTTGGGGAGAAAGACCACAGAACAAGAAAAGAAATATGGAATCCCCTTTCATTTTTTTCTTCGGTAAAGTTTTTTTTAATTTAAGGAATACCCTTTCAATGCTCTGAAGGTTATGAGAGAACAATGCTGTATTCTCTCGCTTTAGAGAATAGGAAGACCCAACCCATTGAGTTGGGCTACAGAAGAAGGATGACGTAATTTATAAGGAAGACCATTCCTGGACAGATTGAAAGTCAGAGATGGAACAACAAGCTAGGCGCGCACACCAAATGTGGAGTTAAGTGCCTACTGCCCACAACATTTCAAAAGGGTCTAAAGATTACACAATTTTATTAAAATTCAGCTGGAGGTTTATGTGAATGCATGAGTAAAAAGTGTGTACACACAGACATGCACTCTCGACAGTAATGGTTCACCAAACAGTTCTCCGAATGTTTCAGTATTATTCTGGAATATTGAAGTATTTAATAAATATCTGGACCAGGGAACTTATTATATCAGTTATTTTCCTTTCAGTTACTGTAGCTGGACCGACCTAGGCTATTATAATTGAAATTTGTTCTGTGGTAATTTTCTATTAGAAAATCACATCCACAAGTTTCAGGATGTGGATCCTTCAGCATTGTTGAGGCCAGGGGTGGTATTGGCTTACCTTGGCTACCAGTTTACAAATGTGAGTGACCGTGCATGCTTTGTTCTCATGCGCAACCTCCATACATGTGCAGGGACATGCATAGATTGTCAAAAATGGCACGTGATGATGTCCAGGCGAGTGGGTGGAGCCTCCCGCAGCCGCCACTACCGATTGCCTAAGCCGGATAGAACCTGCTGAATACCACCACTGGTTAAGGCGCAACCCAACCTATTTTGGGAGGTGATTCTGATTTCAGTGTATTTTGGTCCTACACTTTCAGCTCCACCCACCATGCCAGAAGAAAGAATCTATTCTTCTGGACGAGAAGCCTACTTCAACCTGAACTCAACATGGTATGACCCAGCAGGATCCTGGTTAGATACTCGCCGTAAACCCTTCTGCTACGTCGATAACACTGCCTGCGTGACGTGTTGCAACCCGAGGAGCAACGTACCTCGAAGAGGTGGCCATAATTACCGGTGTTACTGCTACCGCCAATCCACTTGTACACCAGGAGGAAACCCAAGGGTTAGATGTTGTGTTCACAACCCTTCAGGGGGACCCCGTGATTATTGGGGGCGCCCAATTGGCGATGCCTGCGATGGGTGTACCGGGGGACACTATTCTCACGCGGGGTCATGTTGTGGCTCTTTGGGAGGATGTGGAACTGGAGGAGGGACCGTGGCTTGTGCTCAACCATGTGCTACATCTGGAGGAGTGTGTGCTGAACCAGGTTGTAGATCTTCTGGGAGAGGTGTATGCTCAGAGCCTTGCATAACATCTTCTGGAGGATGTCGTAGCAGAAGAGGAGTATGTGCTGAACCAGGTTGTAGACCTGCTGGGAGAGGTGTATGTGCAGAGCCTTGCATAATGTCTTCTGGAGGATGCGGAACAGGAGTATGTGCTGAACCAGCATGTTTACCTTCAGGATATGGTAGGAGGAGGAGGAGAGGGGTGTGCTCTGAGCCATGCGCAGGAACATCAAATGGATGTTGAATGGCAGAATTGGAGAAGGAACCACAGTCCAACTCTCTGTTCAGGGCAGAAGCTATAACAACCTATTTGATGGACCACCATTCCCCATTCCCTGTTTGAAGATCTCCAATGAGGGACATCTCACCAGTTCACGTGGCAATCTGTTGTACTGGTTGACAACTCATAAGTCACAGCTGTCAGGGTTCCAACGGATGCCCTAATTAAATCATGAGCCTCAAATCAAAAGAAATCCAGTTATTTATTAGGAGCTTCATGTCGGCACATTCCAGGTGAAGCCAACTCTGACCCCATGTAATTTATGCCCCAATCATGACCCTCTTCCCCTCACTCCCCTCAGGGTGTGTCATCCATCATATTCGCCAACAGAACAATTTTGTGGGTTGTAGAGATCACTCCCCTCCGGCCGCTGCGGGTAACCCTGGGAGACAGCCTTGAGAGAGATATGTCCAGAATGTGCTTCTATTTTTGGCTGCTGTGCTGCTTCGTCGGTTTCCCATCCCCCTTGCCCATAGCAACTCGAGAGCAGACCAGGGATGCTTTGCGAGTTGACAACAAGCTTCTTCTGAGGTCTAGCCTGAACTTTCCTCCTTGTAGTTTTGGCTCACTAGTCCTGGTTCTGCTCTCTGGGGCAACAGAGGAATAAGCTCACTCCCACTTCTCGCTACCAACCCTTCCAAAATTGAGCTTACTCCAACCCAAGTCTGTTCCAGGAACCCAACAACATTCCTGCAAGGCTGTTCAGGCGAAATTGGATGTTCCTTATTTCTTCTTCTTCTTCTTCTTCTTCTTCTTCTTCTTCTTCTTCTTCTTCTTCTTCTTCTTCTTCTTCTTCTTCTTCTTCTCCTCCTCCTCCTCCTCCTCCTCCTCCTCCTCCTCCTCCTCCTCCTCCTCCTCCTCCTCCTCCTCCTCCTTCTTCTTGTAAAATGAAAACTTCTTTTTCTTCTTATCAGGTGTAATATAAGTCTTTCCAAACAAGGAAAAGTTGAGAACCTACCAAACTCCAAAATCTATTCCCATTCTTTGGAGAGTTTGTGTTAGTTTTTGTGTTCTTTTTAAAACTGTTAATAAAATGTATGCATTAAAAATACCGAAGCCTAGACTTCTCCCAGAAGAACTTACTTTCTTTCTTTACTTATTTATTTATTTTTATTTATTTAAGAGAATGTTGATGTCCACCCACTCAATCTCAGTGACTCATATGATCCAGCAATTAAAAAAAACAAAAACACACATTTCCATGCTGTAACTATGTCTAGTGTCATGCACCATTTGGCCACCGGGGGGCACTAGAACTTAGATGCATGTGGATAGATCCACAAAATAGTATCCATCTATTGCATTCAAGGGACATGGTGGCTCAGTGGCTAAGACACTGAGCTTGTCGATCGAAAGGTCGGCAATTCAGCGGTTCGAATCCCTAGTGCCGCGTAACGGGGTGAGCTCCCATGATTCCTCCCAGCTTCTGCCAACCTAGCAGTTTGAAAGCACATTTTTAAAAAAGCAAGTAGAAAAGTAGGGACCATCTTTGGTGGGAAGAGAACAGTGTTTCGTGAGCCTTTGGCATTGAGTCATGCCAGCCACTTGACCACGGAGACGTCTTCGGACAGTGCTGGCTCTTCGGCTTTGAAACAAAGATGAGCACGACTAGCACATATGTGCTAAAAAACGGCTTATAAACAATGCTTCACACCCATCAAAAGCTGGGAGAAGATAAAGTCCTACTTGGGCTTTGGAAAACACCCAAAGATGTCCTTTCTTTTAACCATAAAGGAATATCATCAATAATAACAATAGAAAGAACACCAACAGTAAACCAAAATTCTCATTCAAAATTATAAAGTGCCCCGTTTATTCATAGGATATGGCTGCCCTCTCCTGGTTGCAAAAATTATAACACGGCTCCAAATATTGTCTGTTATTCAGAATATATATTCTAGTAGCTGATACTTCCTGGCTTGGCATACACCAGAACAGTCACTAAAAATAAGACTATATCAATAAAACTCTCCAGTTTGATTTTTTTTAAAAAAAATTAATACCTTGGTTTAAATGCAATGAAAGCCATTCTATTTCTATGTGGTGGAGAATTATACCCTCTACTATTTTCCTTGGATGCGACCACGTTTTCCTGAAAATAAGACTGGGCCTTATATTAATATGTGCTCCAAAAGATGGACTAGGGCTTATTTTCTGGTTAGGTCTTATTTTGGAGGAAATACGGTACTAAATGCATCTGTCTGGCTGACAATCTTAACTGGGGCTTATTTTGGGGTAGGGCTTATATTACAATATCCTGAAAAACACGTTAGGGCTTATTTTCCAATTGGGTCTTATTTTCAGGGAAACAGGGTACCTGTCACTATCTCTGGAGGGATAAGAAAGATCTTCCTTTCTCTCTCCATATGTTCTTGCAACATTTTGAGAGACCTTTCTGTGTAAGGAACAATGTAAGGAACATTGTCACAATTTCTCACCCCAAGAAATGCAATTGTATCTGATCCTTCTCATTGAATGATTCATGCTACAGTTTTCTCAGACAGCAGCTTCAAATGTTTAATGTTAACAACAAGGCACCCTCCTAAAATGTGATCCATCTCAAACTATGCATAGTGGGATTGAACCTCTGATGTGTAACTTACACCGGGTGCAACACTTTGCATAACTATTTAGGGTTTAAATTCCAACCTCTATAATTGTAGGCTACTGTGCAGTTTTGCATACGTCGTCTAAATATACTATTACTAAATTTCCCGCGGCTCAAGATCATCCATTAAGCTTTGTTAAAGATTGTAGCAGTAAACCTACTCAAATAGTAACTTAGGTGAGGTTTTTCAATTCTTAGTTCATCTTACAGCTCTCTGGTCCTTTGCAACTTCTCAGGCTGGTCTTGTTTGGAGGTTGTGGGATGCTAAAATAGGCTGAGAGAATCAGAGAAATTAAAACAGGGTAAATTTTTTGGGGGGGGAGACAGATTGGGGTGCAAATATCACTTTATTTCTGAATTCAAGTCCTTGAATGTTCTCAAAGTGGCCTTTTATTTGTAAGTATCATCAGGTCTTCCCTTAATTTCCCATCACCACTTTATCTTCTTTAGTTATGTTCCTAGATTTTGTTTTCATGCAATCAAATGTTTTGATTTTTTTTTTCCATTTGGATTTTTTTTTTTCACAAAGCAATCGATGTATCCACACCTAAATAATTGCAGCCTTGGAAATTCTTGCACCCTGATTTAATGACTATAAATAACAAAATGTATTTATAGTTTTGAAGATATCGGCCTGGCAGCTCTCCAAGCCAGATAAGGTCTGTGACTGTAAATTCTCCCTTGAAAGACTTTGCTGGAGATGAATGAGAAGAATTTACAGTAACTTAATAAAGAGGGTTTTTTGGTCAGGACAAGGAGTCTTCTTCCTGGTTTGGGGGAGCCTAGGTCAGAACAACAAGGGGCACAAAGAGCCATGGAAAAATACAAGCTCAGCATCACAAGATAAGATAGAAAGATCCGCACATGAATTAGAGAACACACAAAAATATATGAATGCCATCAAGAGAATAGAATAGATTTCTTTATTGGCCAAGTGCGATTGGACACACAAGGAATTTGTCTTCGGTGCATAAGCTCTCAGTGTACGTCGAAGATATAAGTGATAAATCATAGATCATAAATACACATCCGTCGTGAATCATAAGATACAACACTTCTTGATAGTCATAGGATACTAAATATGCAATCAACAAAAATCATACTAGGAAATTGAGTAAAAGGATATCAATCATAAAGATGGCATGGATGGAATTTTCCTGAAAAAAGAAGAACTGGTGCCTTTTATGGACTGCATAAGGACGCGGTGGCTCAGTGGCTAAGACGCTGAGGTTGTCAATTGAGAGATCGGCAGTTCAGCGGTTCGAATCCCTAGTGCCGCATAACAGGGTGAGCTCCCATGACTTGTCCCAGCTTCTGCCAACCTAGCAGTTCGAAAGCAGGTAAAAAATGCAAGTAGAAAAATAGGGATCCCCCTTTGGTGGGAAGGGAACAGTGTTCTGTGTGCCTTTGGCGTTGAGTCATGTCGGCCACATGACCACGGAGACGTCTTCGGACAGCACTGGCTCTTCGGCTTTGAAACGGAGATGAGCACTGCCCCCTAAAGTCAGGAACGACTAGCATATATGTGCGAGACAAATCTTTACCTTTACCTTATGGATTGCATATTCATCTCCATAACAGACAAGGAACAACTCCATGTTAAACTATGGCTTGTTACGTTTATGCAGCCATACATCATTTTTTTTACTCTTTCCAAAGGTGATATCTTGATGGATGGAAACTAATCAAGGAGAGAACCAACCTGGAATTAAGGAGACACTTCCTAACAGTGAGAACAATTAACGAGTGGAACAGCTGGCCTCCAGAAGTTGTGGATGCTTTATCGCTGGAGGTTTTTAAGAAGAGTCCGGAGAGTCGCTTGCTGAAATAATATGGGGTCTCCTGCTTCAGCAGGGGGTTGGACTAGAAGATCTTCAAGGTCCCTTCCATCTCTATTCTGATTGATTGAAGATACAAGCCACAAAGTTATAGTCATAAGTAGAAAAGGAGATAGGTAATAGGAAGGATGAGAAGAAGAATAGTAATACAGTCTTAGTAAGTAGCTTGACAGTGTTGTGGGAATTCGTGGTTTAGCAGAGTGATGGCATGGGGGTGGGGGGAAACTTCCTTGTGTCTAGTTGTTCTGGTGTGCAGTGCCCTATAGTGTCGTTCTGAGGATAGAAGTTGGAACAATTTAAGACCAGGATGCGAGAGGTCTGTAGCAGTAGTGGGTTGCTCTCGGTTCAGACTAATTCGCAAGAACTGGTAGTAAAACCATCAGGAAGTCCTGCCCACCATCCCAAATGTCGTCATCGATGATCTGTGCATGCACAGAAGCATGCGTGATCCCGTTGCAAACCGATAGTAAAGGTAAGTAGAACCCACCCTTGGCCTGTAGATATTTTCACAGCCCTCTTTTTGACTCGTGCAGTAGACAGATCCTCCATGGAAGGCAAGTAGAAGAGAGTAGAAGAATTGAAATGGAAACGGGCTGGTCACACAGCAAAAGGAACTGAGGGCAGGTGGACCAAGACGGTCGTAGAATGGATCCCACTTGATCAAAAGCATCCACGAAAGAGGCCTAAAACAAGATGGATCGACAACATCCGCGAGTATGGTGGGCCCAGTTGGCCAAGGAAGGCCTGGAGCATCAGATTTGGAAACATGTAGAAGAGGTCTTCATCCCAAATAGACAATGACTATCACGATGACGATTATAATTCATGCATTTCTTCACGATTATTCTTTGACACATTTACCTGTCCATCCCTTTAGTTAACTAGGTTATAATTAACACTCACATCGTCATTCAGTAGTCCTGGCATGTGAAACTTGCTATAGCCAAGATTCCCCAATCAGAATTTCATGAGATTAAAAATCTGCATTCGAATGTCAGCCTTTTCTTTATTCATTAGATTGTAATGTAATTACAACCTCACGTGCTGCTCTCGAAACAGGCTGGGGCTACAGATAGTCCTGGACATACACAACTCTTCGTTTAGTGACCGTTCGGAGTTACAACGGCCACTGGAAAAGGGGACTTGTGGCCGTTTTTCACACTTACAACCATAACATTGATTCCTTCCCATGCGACTTCCTGAATTCCTTTGATCTTATTCTGACGCAAGAATGGAAACACGTCCAAGTTTTCTAGCATCCAGCTTGCTCACCAGCCTCCTACACAACCAGATATGCTCCTTATCCCGTGAGTTGGGCCTCACGCCCATTCGCAACTGGCTCTAAACCCACGGACTGAATCTTGCCGTTTATCATCTTCAAGGAATGTTTTATCTATTCACCGCAGCTGGCCCAGATTCCAAAAACCCATGGATACATGGGGGGGGTGGGGGTGTTAGCCATAATGATAGAGACAAAGCCAAATGAATAAATTGGCTGCATTCTGCAAACGTTCAAATTAAAGTCTCACCTTTTCCTTAATTAAATGAAAGCTGTTGTGGGCTCCCCCAGGGGAAAAAGAAACATACGAATGAATGACGGGGTCTTGGGTACTCTCTGAGCATGCTTGTTTTCTTGTTTCATTGTTATTATCACTGATGAGGTTCCCTAGTTCAGTCATCAAACTTCTACAAGAAAACTGCCCAGCTCAAAGAACTCCAAAGACTCCATAGAATTGTTTCCTACTCTTCTTTTGTCTCCTCCTCCCCCCTTCCTCCTCTTCTCCACAAACCCCACTCTCTTCTAGCACTGATGAGGTTACCTAGTTGGATCACGAAACGTCTCCAAGAAAACAAGCAAGTCGGAGTGGGTTCTACTTACCTCTACAACCGGTTCGCAGTGGGACTGTGTGTGCTTCTGTGCATGTGGATGTCAGTTCGGCGGGCGAAGCCTCCCTCCGGTTTTACTATCGGTTCTTACACACCGGTCCGAACCAGGGACAACCCACCACTGAAGCAAGTTCAGAGAGCACCAAGGACCCCCTCATCTCTGAGCTACAAATATTCTCCTTTATTGGCGTATTAATGAATATTTATTTATTATTTATTTGTTCAACTTGTATGCCGCCTTTCTCCGAAGACTCCATTTAAACTCAATTTGCGGCGAGTTTAATCCCAGATGTATATTAACCTAGGATTAAAGCATAACAAGTTCGAAGCAAGCATTTTCTTTATTTTCTTTTTTTTTTTAAATCAACCGTTTAGAACACAGAACTTGGGATCCTAGGGTTGGAAGGGACCTCGAAGGTCTTCTAGTCCAACCCCGCCGCTTGAGCAGAAGACCTTACACTGTCCCAGTCAAATGGTTGTCCAATCTACTTTGAAACCCTCCATTGATGGAGGGGGAAATTATCTCCTGGAGATCTCCCACCCCCTCCCGCCCTACCAATTTTTTTACTTCCTAGGTGTGCCTGGCATATCCGTCCATGAAATCAAGACTAACATGGAGACGATTAAAAATGCATCCATTTGCTCTTTAGCATGATTTTAATATCCTGAGTCAAAAGGAAGGTTGGAGATCGTGAGCTCATTAGAATAGTCTTTTATTCAAGAGACAAAAGGGAAATAAACACAGACATAGCTGGATGATGTCTCACTCCCGGACGGCCTAAGAAACGGTATATAAAAAGGTCCCTCAGATGGGGTGTCCATACTACAGCTTGACGTCCTTCAGAGATCTCCTTGAGAACCAGGTATGTTCCTTCTGTTTTGTCTCTCTGACCAAGCTCATTTTTTCTCCTTCAACTTCTAGAGGAGAGAAACACAGACAAGAGCAAGCAGAAAGATTGAGGAGGCTAAGAAATGAAGAAAGAGACCAAGAGATGGAAGGGGATATCATAGAGCAGAGGTCTTCAAACTTGGCAGCCTTAGGACTTGTGGACTTCAACTCCCAGAATTCTCCAGCCAGCTTAGCTTAGTTTAGCTGGCTGGAGAATTCTGGGAGTTGAAGTCCACACGTCTTAAGGCTGCCAAGTTTGAAGACCTCTGTCATAGAGATATGGACTCCTAAATACTTTAGAAGAACATGGATGGTGGATGGCCATTTCTAGTAAGAAAACCCACCACAGAGATTGAGGATGGATCAAAAGGAAGGCCTACTTTAAACTGTGCCCAGTTCTCCTGGGCGAGGTCTCCTTTATACCAATTGCAGAGGTAGTTTCTGAAAGGGGTTAGAAGATAAATGGATGGAGGATCTCTCTCAAGTTACCAGTTGTTGTCTTCAGAGTAGCTCCAGAATCGAAGGTGGCATGCTTTAAACCCAACGGTTGGAGAAGGGCAATGAAAAGGGAGCTAAAACCTCCTTCCATCCATAAAAAACACCGTGGAGGTATCTGGACAAGCTTTGAATGGTGGACTAGACATTCCTCTGAACTGGTCAGACAGGATGATGGTGATGGTGATGGTAATGGTGGCAATGGTTAGGTTTCCTTTCCTTTCTGCCTTTCCATCAGACCTCATGTTCACGGTTGACTAAGAAAGACAGTTTTCAGACCAGGAGGGAAGGAGATGGTTGAGTGTTAGCTCAACCTAGCTTTTTCACTTAGTAATTGTTCAAAGTTACACTGGCACTGGAAAAAGTGTCTTATGACCATTTATCACACCACTGCAGCATCCCCATGGTCACGTCATCAAAATTCAGATGCTTGGCAACCAGCTGCTTGAGCAGGGGGTGGGTGGGGTTGGACTAGATGACCTAACAAGATCCCTCCCAACTCTGTTATTCTGTCCTGTTGTGTTCAGCTCATCTTTACAACAGTTGAGATGTCCTGGGGGTGGGGTGGAGTTTACAGGATCCCCTTTCAGATGTCCTATCCTGTCCGGTGGCTGGGAACACAAGTTCCCTAACGAAATATATACATATAATTTGGTGATATAAATAAGAGACTTCATCTTGAGTGGCTGATCTGAGTTATAATAATAACAACAACAACAGTAGCAGAGTTCAAAGGAAGCTTGGAGGTCATCTAATCCTGTACTCACGCAGAAGACTTATACTAGGTATTCAAACCGCCGAACTGCCAATCTTCCTGATCGGCAAGCTCAGCGTCTTGGCCACTGAGCCACTTAGCCAGGCTATGTTCCTTGGCATTCCTTGGAAGGGAGTCCACGTTAGCGCCAGGTCCAACTAGTTACGATGAAATATAGTCCGGATTCCTGGGAGGGAGAGAGGGAGGGAGGAAGGGGCTGCCTTCCAGAAAAGCAAGGGTCAAACACAGTTTAAATAGTTGGTGTGAGAGAAAGAGGATGAAGATGGCGCCTCCCTAATGGTTCCCGGAGAACCGGTAGTTCTTCGACTTCCGATCGTCTGTTTAATAGCAAAATAATAATAATAATGATGATGATGATGATGATGATGATGATGATGATGATGATGCCCATTTGGGGGAGCGCATTCAAACTTACGACTGCAATATTCGCTTAACAATGGTCACACAACTAGATTTAGTCATGGGAGGCCTCGATTTATGACCGGTGAAGACTTTCAACCAGAATTCAAGGTCCCAATTGCGTTCATAAGTCAAGGAGTACCTGTATAAGGCAGGGGTGGGTTTCACTTATCTTTGCTATCGATTTACTCGCGCGTGCACCACTTCTGCGCATTCGAACTGGTAGCAACCCACCATCGGTATAAGGTTTAGGGTGCAAGGAATATCCTTGGGTTTGACAAGTTTTCCATCCACAGATGAGATGGAAACCGCTCAGTAGAATTGTGATGCGTCTTTCTTGGGGGAAGTTTTTTGAAGCCTGACATTCATGGTTTCCTCCCCTTCCTTTCAGGGTTGCTTCTTCTTCTCCAAGAACCAAGAAACATGGGCGCCCAGGAAGACAAACATCGCCAACAGGAGGATGAACATCCACCCTGCCCCAGCTCTAGTGACGAGTATAGAAACAACCCCCGTAATGAAGCGTGTGAGGACCAGCACCATTATGCAACAGATCCCTGCGGTTACCAAGGGAAGTCGGATGAGGAGCTCCCCCAGCATCCAAGACACCAACAGCTGAAGAGGAAAAATTACCAAGGGCCTTCCTAGAAGGAAAAGCCAGAAGAATTCCTAGAAGGGGGACTCTTCCGCAGGAAGTGATCGTCCCCACTTCCTGTCTTCTGCCCATCCATTGGCCCATTCCCCGAACTCTTGGTTTTAGCTTGCGAGGATCCTGAGAAGAATGTCTAAACTGTATCTTCGCTCTGCAAAATCACAAGAAAATATTGTAACGTCTAGCTCTGTCTCCTTCCTTTCTTCCTTCCTTCCTTCCTTCCTTCCTTCCTCCCTTCCTCCCTTCCTCCCTCCCTCCCTTCCTCCTTCCCTCCCTGTCTCGCTCCCCATTATCTCTTTTTCCTTCCTCCCTCCTTCCCTTCCTCTCTCCCTGCTTCCCCTTTATCTCTTTTTCCTTCCTTCCTTTCCTCCTTCCTTCCTCCCTCCCTCCCTCCCCCTTATCTCCTTTTCCTCCCTCCTTCCCTTCCTCCCTCCCTTCCTTCCTTCCCATGGTCCAGATGCATATGTGAATGAACTAAGCTTCAATAAAAAATATTAATTGTTGAATTAAGCGTATTCCATTCTCTCTCTTTTTAAAAAAAATAATAATAACAAGCTTGTTCCCAAAGTATATGATTTCCTTCGTATCTTAGATAAACAAACTACCTTCAGTTGAGTTTGCTCAATAAGATGAATCCAGATGATCATGTTGGAAGACAATGTGAAGTCCAGATAATGAATCCTTAATCAGGTCATCAAGATGCTCAGTTCATGTAAGGACAAGGACTCATTAGTGCCACACACAGCATCTTCTCTGTGGGTCACTTCATCGAGTTGAAGATCGTAAGCTCTGAAGAAGGAACAAAGGATAAAATTAAAGGGGAATAGAGTAGAGTAGAGTAGAGTAGAGTAGAGTTGAATTGAATTGAATTGAATTCTTTATTGGTCAAGTGTGACTGGACATACAAGGAATTTGTCTTTGATGCATATGCTCTCAGTGTACATAAAAAGACAAGATACATTCGTCAAGAATCATAAGGTACAACACTTAATGATAGTCCTAGGGTACAAATAAGCAATCAGGAAACAATCAATATCAGTAGATAAATAGGTACCACTTTGGTGGGAAAGAAACAGCACTCCATGGCAGAAATGTCTTCGGACAGTGCCAGTTCAATGGCCTTGAAACGGAGATGTGCACCAGTACCACTAGAGTTGGCAACAATTCATGTGTCAGCATTTCACTTTGCACTTACTCTAATGCTGACATAAGAAGGAGAAGTGGAAAGGAATGTTTGACTCTTCACCTACTTATTTTCCCTGGAGAGAATATCATCTAGGAGATGGGATGGGAGGGGGGAAATTCCTTTTAGTGGGAGCAGTAGATTAGGGACAGAGTGACTGGGAAGATGGCCAATGAGTGCAGAGGAGTGGGGAGAGGAAAAGGAGGGCTTTGGCTGAGGAAGCCAGAGTTGGCTGCGATGAGTCGGAGTTAGAATGTTCGTGCGTAATAAATAAGAGGGTTTTTTTCATCAAAGACTTTGTTTGAAATGCAATTTATCTGAGACGACTTCGAAACCTGACATCGTGGAGCAAAATCTACAGTGGAGAAAATTTCTTACTCTTTCAAACCAGTGGTTCTTTCTGTCTTCAAAGGAGTAACCGATTTTACCTACAGGATCAGATTTTTTTAAAAAAAAAATGAAAAGAATCCTTTTAGGAGTCATTCAAGGAGCCGATTCGAAAAAATGCAAAAAGGGCAACCCAACCCAACGGAACATGTTGGGTGTTCACTTCCTCTTTATCAGATTTGTCAATTAACTTATCTCCTGGGATGGAATGAAGGATTGTCAAAATATGACTCACTGGGTGTGTGTTTTGGTTCATCAACTAGAGCAGAGGAAGCGATGCCAAGGATTCTCAGATCCACTGAAACGAGGTTGGATCCAGTGGGGCGAAATAGCTGAGAACAAAAATCCAGAAAATCTAGAATTCTCCGTTCTGTACGATGTCTTCCTGTAGGACATCCAAATCTGGACCTTGAATGCATCTGAACATTGGGGTGGCTCCACTATAATTAACATCTTCTCTCGGCCTAATTTTTTTTCTCTCTCTCTTTTAGCTTTGCATTTTTTATCGTTTTCTTCTTTCTTTCTTTCTTTATTCTGTTCTGACCTCATACAGTCAGCTAGATATTCAGGCTGGGTTTGGCTTTTTTTTTTTTTTTTTGATAGCCAGATGTTGGTGATCGATCGTGTTGAAGGCGTTGATGGTGTTGACATTGAGTCCCAAGTCAAGCTGCCTTTCACAATTGACCGATGGGGATTTTTGTCAATGCCATCAATGTCAATGTATCATAATTATTATTTTTTTTATTAAAAAAGTTTTATCAGAAATACAAACATTTCCCCCACATCCCACCCTCTGCCCCCCACTTCCCCCCTCACCCACCCAACCCCCCCTCCCCTCCCCGGACTTCCCAAAACAAATACAGGGTATAGCATATAACAATCCTAAACTAAAATACGCTAACATTCTACAGACTCCCAACTCACTCTCGGTCTTTAACTCCCCTTTAATCTAACAACACATAATTCAAAGAAAAAAGAAAACTATAAATTTGGTTATCATAATTATTATTATGGTCAGTTTCACAATCAACCAGATGTTCAGACTGGATTTTGTCTTTTTTTTTCCACCTGTCAACTTCTTCCCAAGAAGAACTTGATAGACAGATGTTGATGGTGCTGACAAGATGTCAGCCATTCCAAGCTAAACTGCCTTTTGCAATTGACCAATGGGGATTTTTGTCAATACCATCAATGTCAATGTATTATTATGATGATCAGTTCCATAGTCAACCAGATGTTCAGCCTGGATTTTGTCTTTATTTCCACCCATCAAGTTCTTCCCAAGAACTTGATAGACAGATGTTAATGGTGCTGACCATCTCCTGACAAAATGTAAGCCGTTTCAAGCCAAGCTGCCTTTTGCAATTGACCGATGGGGATTTTTGTCAATGCCAATGATGGTCAAGAGGTGCTCCAGATGTTCTGAGATCACACCCAAATTGCCCATCACTGATTGGAACTACCTTGCTTTCTTTTGCCATGGTCATTCTGCTTCTACTTACAGGTTTTTATTATTTGGTGGTTTTTCTCCAATTCTTTCTGTTTTGCTATCTCCGGCTTGTTGCTATTACTATTGATTAATTATATATTAATTGTTTTCAGCTCTGTTGCATGCCACCCAAGGCCCCTTTGTTGTGAGATGGGCAACTATGATAAATAAAAAAATAATAATAAAACCTGCCAATTTCCTTTCCTGGACCACAACACCTAGAAGAAGACTTCGCTCCCACCCACCCCTGGGAAGGTGCATAGTTAGGAGCGGGGTGGAACAAATGTATGGCAACCGACTGCCATTTTCTCCCCCAGAATGCTTTGTTCCTAGCCTCTCAAGTGTTCCTGGCTCTATTCTGAAAAATGATCAAGCACCAATAAGCCGCCCTTTTTAATAAAACTGAAATTGAAACTAAACTAACTCAAATTGCGTTTTGATGACATTAGGGTCAGTGGGAGGAGCCTCCCGCCGGTTTTACTACTGGTTCTATAGAACTGGTGCGAACTGGGGGCAACACACCACTGGCTTCCATATAGTATCAGACACCGTTCAGAGTCGTGCGAATTAGGAATTTGATGAATAAATAAAATATGTACATTTTGGGGGGCGTACATGAAATGTCTCCCTTTCTCTGAAAATGTTCCACCCGTCCAGTATGAAAAAGTAAGCTTCATTTCTGTCTTCCAATTGCCCCCCCCCATGTGACTTTAATCCTGTTGTCTTTAGAATATTAAACAAGACGACACAAAAGATGTATTTTTGAGTCTTTTTTTTTTTTTTGGAGAATGTAACTGTGATTATCTTTCCTCCCTCTTGTTTTTCGGGTGCATGAAAAATGTCGGTGCAGTTTGGGGGGAAAATAAAAACCCAAAGGAACGAGATGTTTGCTAGATTCTTTCAATATGAATTAAGGTTGGGCAGTAACCGGGAAATATATAAAATATTATGAATATACATCACCGAACAAGAGTTACAAGTTCTACTGCTCAGGGCCAGCTTGACTTAATTTAGACTTCAGAGAACGTGTGAAGACGTGTGTGAAGGGTTGTGTGTTTTGAAACCCAGGGCAAAAAATCCCTCGGTTCAATCAGGAACTCTTCGAAGTTCCTTCAACCAGCTGGATGGACCAAGCAAACTGATGGACTGGAATTTCTTACCTCCAAAATATAGAATCGTAGAACCCTAGAATATTTTTTGTGGATTTTAGGGGTGGCGCGCGATAGAAAACATGCTTTGTATCCAGAAGATCAGAGCTAGGAATGGTCTTCATCTGGAATTCAAGAGAACTCATGACTAGGTGGGTTATATAATGTAGGCCTGGGTTGTGTCCAACAAGGAAAACAGCTGAGGCGTGGCAATCCACTCTGCCACGTCAATCAGCTGGGTTTTGAAAACAGAAATATAGGTGAGTATAACGCAGTGGCAGGTGGACCCACTTCAAAATCAGCTGAAAGTCAGAGCTAACAATTCGCCCGAACCGGTCCGAATCCCACCACTGGTTGTGTCATTAATCTCAGTTGGAAAAATGTGTCTTTCATGTGTGTACTATACATACACGGTTCAGTGGAGGCATGAAAAGAATACCACAACACTCAGTATCTTGCATGAAAGGGGGTTTTAATACCTTCACAGGGATATCCAAAGACAAGAAGGTATCACCCAAGGCCACCTGAAGATGTCAAAGCATAGTTGGTTTACAAGGAGAGAAGAAATACATAACGTTGAGTAGTGAATTTCTACGGGAGTTCCTGGACATGTCTACTTCATCTTCTGCTGAGAAGATCCACCACAGCAGCTACCACCACTGCTTTGTTGAGAAGACCCTCCAGAACTTCCACCACAGCAGCCACCACCACTGCTCTGGGTTTGTTGAGAAGATCCTCCGCCGCTTCTCCCACAGCAGCCACCACCGCTGCTCTGGCTTTGTTGAGAAGATCCTCCGCCGCTTCTCCCACAGCAGCCACCACCGCTGCTGCGGCTTTGTTGAGAACTACTACCACCATGGCATCTGCTCCCGCCACCTCCACAGCATCTACAACAGCAACATCCTCCTCTTTGCTGTTGTTGGCTCATGTTTTCTGTGTCTCTGAGAATGAAGCAAGAAGAAAGACAATGGTGTTAGCCTTGGGATGAAGTTGAGAAGGTCTCAAAGTTCCAGATCTGTACAGAAGAACTCTCCACATCCTAGTGTTTGTTTGTTTTTTGGAGAAACTCTTTCCTTTTTAACCTCCCAATCTAATTTAGGAAAGTTTCTAGATCTGGACTGGACCATGAAAAACCCAAGAACCCAAGAGACTTAGTTTGAGGGGAAACTTGCTTTGTGGTCATTCTCAAGAATTTTAGGTTGATGAAGCATCTGAGATATGACACTCAAAAGCTTTGTTTCCACCCTGGGCGAGTCCTATAAGTATTCCATAAATCTCTTGAAACCCAAAATTGTACACCCAGATTCTTCATCATGACCCTTTCCAACCTAGATGACACCACTTCCTATCCCTTCCATCTAATTCTAATGTTCAGCATGAGTTATGAGGAACACTTTAAATTACACAGCGAACAATTATTCTCCAGTTAGTTAATTTCTTGAAATTTTACATTCATGTTAGATGGAAAGTTTTGGTCTTGAAACCATCTATTTCTTTATACAGATTTCTCATAGCTACTTGAGTTCAGAATCCATCCGTCAGTCAAGGAAGAAAAATATAACTCTCAACCCACTGGGACAAGTCACAAGTGCTCATCCTGTTATGCAGCTCTAGGGATTCGAACCGCTGAACTGCCGACCTTTCGATCAACAAGCTCAGCATCTTAGCCATTGAGCCACCGCGTTCTTTCTTGCTAACCTCAGACTAACCTGATTAGGAACACACAATCTTGAGAAAAAATATTTTTTTTAAAAAAAACAAACAAATGCACATACATGCTTCTAAGTTTCCCATCAAATTCTACTTCAGCAGCCTTGCACCTAGCCATCAAGTTTCTTCCAAAAAAAATTTCTCCATGATGGAGAAGATACAATATTTTAGGGGTCTACTCCGTTTGCCGTTAGGTTCAATCAGAGACTAAAAGTAAAACCAGCCTATTTTCAGCTAACCAGTGAGAAGAGATCCTTCTGCATTAAGTGGTCTAATGATCAGCCCTCGTAGAAGGTAGACCAGGCATCGTTTCATGGTAACATCTCAGAAACTTGCCAGTAGGAAATCAGGGAAGCTACCAATGTCCCTCAACGAGAAGTTGAGGAAGAGTCTTGATGAATCCCACACAAGAGAAAGAATTTCTGGTACTCACCCAACTGATCACCAAGTTATCTCAACAGGCGTCTAGGAGCTGATGAGCTTCCCTGGGGACGATGGTCCCTTTTATACAACATTCCCACCAACTGAGATGGCAAATCATCTGCAGAGACAGGTAGGACCTCACCTGCCCACTATCTTTGGTATTTGTTTATTTTGACTCATTCTTGCCCTAAATACTTACCTATTCTGTACCAGGCCTTCCCTGGGTATGTGGGCTCAAGTGCCAACCCAAAATTATATTAAACTGATTATTTTGTAGGAGTTGGAGATGGTGTCGCAAGACCGATGAAAATTCAAGTGGTTGCTCACCGCATTCTTGGCCTGTCTATCAAAAAGATGGAAAAATGAACAACTGCAAGTTCAACAACCATGGAATCCCTGAATCCAGACAGAACAGCAAACACAGAATCACAGGGCTGGTAGGGATCTTGGAGGTTTTCAAGTCCAACCTCTTGCTCAAACAGGAGACCCTGTCTCATTCCAGACAAATGGCTGTCCGGTCTCTTCTTGAAGACCTCCAGTGATCAGTCAATTCAGTTTGCTCATTGACCAGCAGAATTTCTCTTTAATCATGGGTGGGATTCAGCCTGTTCGGATCAATTCAGGTGACCCCATCCACCCCATCCCTTCCGGAACCTGGGGAGGCCGTTTTCACCCTCCCAGAGGTTCAAGGAAAGCCTACGAAGTCTGGGGAAGGTGAAAATGTCCCCCCCATGGTTCAGGAGGTCGAATAGGTCACGCCCACCATGGCCACGCCCACCCAGCAACTGGGCAGAAATCCGGTTACTAAAATTTCTGAATCCCACCCTTGTCCCTAATCCTAAAATTAAACTTAAATTTCAAGAATTGTCTGAGCCTAAAACAGGAAGGAATGACTTGGAGGAAAGAGAGGGTAGAAAGAAACTATAAATAAACAAGGGACACTGGTCTAGAAACACCTTTTTTTTCGGAAACTTCTAAAGAGGGACATCCGTATGAGATGGAACAGATTTGGCGAGAAGCAAAAATAGTTTTCTAAAAATAGAGTTTAACCTGTTCTCAAAAGGTACCCTTGCAAGTCAGGTGGGGTACATAGAGATGTTTGGTTCGTTGAGCAATGAAGACTCGTGTTTTCCAAAATGTGCAAAAGAAAAACGTCATTGGGCGTTTCTTTGCAATACGGTCTATAAAAACTCATCCCCTGGTCTTTTAAATTCTCAATTCTTCTGACCATCGCTTGTTCCGTATTAGATCTTCCAGCCTCGCAGAAAAGTGAGTATGGCTGTCCCATCCGGTTTGACTGTTCCAAGAGGGCGATTTTTCCAAATTTTCAATATTTGAAAATTTCAGGGTGATTTGCAATATTTTTGCAAAGATTGCCCCCCAACAATCTAGGTCTTTATTTTACCCACTTCGGAAGGATTGGAAGGCTGAGTCAACCTTGAGTCTGGTGAAATTCGAACTGCCAAATTGCAGTTTATTTTTTCAAATGGAAAAATTTAAAAACTGAAATTGTCACTTTCTCGGGAAGACGGGGTTCTTCCCAAGCCATTAATTCCTCCGTCTTTAGAACTGTGCCCATTATTTGGGTAGGGGTTTTGATTTGATGACCTACAAGATCCCTTCCAACTCTGTTAATCTGAATCAGATTTAAAAGAAACTGATTTTTAATTTTCTTTTAAATTTATTTCTCAAATTTATACGGCCAGCCCATCTCACCCGACATGACTCTGGGTGGCACGCAAAATTAATTAAAACCACAAATGTGTAAACAGTCATTATTTTTTTTTAAAAAAAGAATCCGCTCGGATAATTCCTTTTTTTCTCCCTTTCTTTTTTTTCCCTGCCTTCGTTTGAGTCATTTTTGTGTATTCATTATCCTAATGATGACTGTTCTTCATAAAAATAAAAAAAAGCTGGGCCAACGAGAATTACCACTCTCACCCACACAACGTTTTTTTTTAAAGGACTTTTTAAAAAATTCTGTGATGCGCAACACGCGTTTTTATTTGCAAAAGAAGTGCTCAGAAGCAAAGAGAAGGTTCCCCCCCCACCCCCTCCATTTCAAATCCACAGAGTTCAAAAGATGGATTCGATCACGGGTGGATCAATTGGGCCTTGGTCTCCAGACATGGCATTCTTCCATCCTCCAACTCATAAGACTTCACCCAGGGGTGGGCTTCAAAAATTTTAGCAAGGGATTCTCTGCCCAGTTGCTGGGTGGGCGTGGCCATGGTGGGTGTGGCCTACTCAACCTCTTGCACCATGGTGGGAGGGGCGTTTTTGCCCTCCCCGGCCTCTGGAGTCTTTCCTTGAGCCTCCGGAAGTGCAAAAACGGCCTCCCCAGGCTCCGTAGGCCCTCTGGAGGCCAGAAATGGCCCATTTCAGGCCTTCCCGAACTTCCAGTAAACCCATTTTTCACTCTCCCCGAGCCTCCGCACACACCCTATGCATCCAAAACAGGCCACGTGGGCACTCCTGGGAGGAGAGCGATGGGAGGGGCCAGCCAGGAGTGGGATTTGGGAGTTCTCCGAACTGCACAGAATCTCAGCTAGAAGTTCTCCCGAACCCCTGCGAACCCACAGCAGCCCACCCCTGATTTCACCTCTTCCTTTCCAGCTTCAGCTAAGATGTCTACCCAAAAGAAGGACATCAGATCAACTCTGCCACCGAAGGAGAATCTGTGTTCTCCCAAGCAGGAGCCACCAGCAAGGTCCCAGAAGGAGACCCCACCTCAGGCTGAAAAACCTCCAGCTCCTACATCACAACCACCCATCCGGAAGCCCAGCTGCTTTTCTTCTGTAGAGAAACAATGTCCTTGACTTCTTGAGCACTGTCCTAACTAACCCACAAAGTTCTTGAGATGTATTATGGAGTCCATGAATGGAGCTCAACAGATGGAGATTCTGCTTCAGACATGACATCTCATGAACTTTTTCAGCTTGCTCCTTTCCTATTTCTGTGGCAATAAACCGAGCATGTGTTTAAAAAGAATAATAACTGGTTGTCGATTGCGTATTTATTCAAAGTTCTGACTTGTCTTGAGTCTCCCTTCTGACCTTCACAAGGAGAAGACGGAGACAGGAAGACTTAGAATAGGTAAAGATAAAGGTTCCCCTTGCGCATATGTACTAGTCATTCCCAACTCTAGGGGGCGGTGCTCATCTCCGTTTCAAAGCCGAAGAGCCAGCGCTGTCTGAAGACGTCTCCGTGGTCATGTGGCCGGCATGACTCAATGCCAAAGGCACACGGAAAGCTGTTCCCTTCCCACCAAAGGTGGTCCCTATTTTTCTACTTGCATTTTTTAAGTGCTTTCAAACTGCTAGGTTGGCAGAAGCTGGGACAAGTCACAGGAGCTACTTGTCCCATTACATGACAGCACTAGGGATTTGAACCGATGAACTACCAACTTTTCAATCAACAAGCTCAGTGTCTTAGCTGCTGAGTCACCACGTCCCTTTTAGACTTAGAATAGCGTTTATGAAATAAAAAAAGAAAAACTGAGAATTGGTGGTAATTGTCTGTAGGGATTCTCAGTCATCCATGGCTGTCATGGCTGTCCGAAAGATGCTTTTTCAGGAAGCAACTGGACTTTCTTAGAGGTTTTTTTTGTTTTGTTTTCTTTTGGAGACATTTCGCTTCTCATCCAAGAAGCGTCTTCAGTTCTGACAGGATGGTGGGGAAAGGAAGGATTCCTGTCAAAGATTAGAAAGAAAAAAGATACACAGCAGCCATAAGTACAATTCAAAGGTGGTATTCTTCCGGTTTTAGCCGAACCGGTTCGGGCCAGTTTGGGCTAGTTTGGGAGAATCAGTAGCAGAAATCTCAGGTGGGCCTACCCACCTGCCCCAGCTCTATGCTGTCCTGTAAATTATATGAATCCCACTTCTAGTACAATTATATTTTTACCTCTCTTATCTAAAGTGACATCATCATTCTTTTTTCTATAATCTATCCTGTCTAATGTCTTCAAAAGAAAAAAACCAGGGAGTCCTGAAAAAGCCCCTTTGGGATAAACATGACCTGGATGACTTGAGAATCTCTACAGATGTTTAGTTATACAATTTGGGATGGACACCCTTGGAATGGGGTGGGAGTAGGAATGGATTTCCAGAGGAAAATATGGCAGACAACAGGAGCACTACTCAGGTTATCCTGAGGAAACCTCCAACCTCCAGCTATCTGCAAGGAATGTAAATCCTTCCGTTTTCCACCATCCTGTCAGAACTGAAGAAGCTTCTTGGAGGAGAAGCAAAAAGTCTTCAAAAGAAAAAATAACAAGAAAGTCCAGTTGTTTCTCGAAAAAAGCACCTTTGGTCATAATTGTGTATACTTTTCTTTTGCTTTTTCTCTTGTCCAGCTAAGGTTTTTTGGTGTCACCCATTGGCACATCCAGTGGTGGGATTCAAATAATTTAACAACCGGTTCTCTGCCCTAATGACCAGCTGGGTAGGCGTGGCTCGGTGGTCATGTGACCACATGAGCATGGCCAACTCAACATAACTCACGTCGATGGGCATTTCGCTTTAGCTGTTACAATGTAATAAGGGTTAACCAGAGAGGCAGTTTCTGTAAGCAGGGCAATAAAGATTAGGCTAGAAACACCACCAGAATGTTTCCTTCCTGCTTTCCCTACAGGATTTATCAGGTCCGCCTGATTGCCCAGTTGCGTCCCTTTCTGGATCGGGACGCCCTACGCACAGTCACTCACGCTCTCGTCACTTCCCGTTTGGACTACTGTAATGCTCTCTACATGGGGCTCCCCTTGAGGAGCACCCGGAGACTTCAGCTGGTCCAGAATGCGGCCGCGCGAGTGGTTATGGGAGCGACTTGTCGCTCCCGGGTAACTCCCCTCTTGCGTGAGCTGCACTGGCTTCCGGTGGTCTTCCGGGTGCGTTTCAAGGTGTTAGTTACCATCTTCAAAGCGCTCCATGGCTTAGGACCGGGATATTTACAGGACCGTCTTCTGCCGATGAATACCTCCCACCGCCCGATACGCTCTCACAGAGAGGGCCTCCTCAGAGTGCCGTCTGTCAGACAATGCCGACGGGCGGCCCCCAGGGGGAGAGCATTCTCTGTGGGAGCCCCAGCCCTATGGAATGAACTACCCCCGGATATAAGAAAGATTCCTGACCTCCGTGCCTTCCGACGAGCCCTGAAGACCCTACTATTTCATCAAGCCGGTCTGACTTAAATTAGTGTTAATTTTAATAGGGGTTTTTAGGGGTTTTAAATTTTACGGCCAAATAGTTTAATTATTTTATTAGTTTTAATTTTTATACGGGATTGTTTTAATATGGCTGTAAACCGCCCTGAGTCCCCTCGGGGAGAAGGGCAGTATATAAATGCAATAAAACTAAACTAAACTAAGGATTAGCTCTGTAAAGTGGAAAAAAACAAAATAAGATTTCTTCCAACAACTGGTTCTCCGAACTGCTTAGAAAGTTAACAACCGGAATAAATACTGGATACTGTTATCGTGTCACCCCTAGTCCTTGTTTTCATTCAGTCTACCATCTCCAGCTCAAAGCTAGTTTGATCGACCAGGGAAGCCCAGGCTTGAAAAAATGAAGGGATAGTGTTTGTTTTTTTTTAATTAGATTTATATGCCACCCTTCTCCGAAGACTCAGGGCGGCTTACAATGCGTTAAGCAATAGCCTTCATACTTTTTTGTATATTTATACAAAGTCAGCTTCTTGCCCCCACAAACTGGGTCCTCAATTGACCTACCTTAGAAAGGATGGAAGGCTGAGTCAACCTTGAGCCTCGAACTTCCAATAATTGCAGACAGCTGAATGTTAATAACAGGCTATTTGGCCTGTGAGCTATCTGAGGCTCTAAGATAGCTCCCAAGAGAGAAGCAGAAATAGAAAAAGACAACCACATATTTTATTTATTTATTTATTTATTTATTTATTTATTTATTTATTTATTTATTTATTTATTTATTTATTTATTAGTTCAATTTATATGCCACCCTCCTCCGAAGACTCAGGGCGGCTTACAATGCACTTATAGCAATAGCCTTAATTCTTTTGTATATACCTGCTTATTAGAGCTTTTGGCCCCCCCAAGTGGTGTTTCTACAAAGTCAGCTTATTGCCCCCACAATCTGGGTTCTCAATTTACCTACCTCGGAAGGATGGAAGGCCTTCCATCCTTCCGAAGATGGAAATCATTATTCATTATTACTGTATTTTCCTGCGTATAAGACTACTTTCTAACACACAAAAATCTTCTCAAAAGTCCGGGGTCGTCTTATACACCGGGTCTCATTCTCCTGTAACCAGGCAGACCAGCCAATAAGGCTCTGACGAGCCTTAAATGGCTCTGAGGAGGGTCGTCTTATATGCCCAGTCGTCTTATACGCCGGAAAATACGGTACTTTATTTTTATACCAAGACAGGTTGGAATATGATGACCTACTCAGAGGCTAAGAGGACCTGACAGATGTTTCAACCAACCCATACGTTGAATTGCCATCTCATTTCAGGATATGCTACTTAGCATTCAATTGAATTGATACACTGGCCTGTTGCCAAATCTCCAGATGAAGGTTTCATAGCAATCTTGGGTGGTATCCCTGATACCTTCAAATAATATTCCTTCAGATCCTTTGTCTGTGAAGTAGGACTCCTCCCTTGTAGATGTGAAGATTAAACTCAAACCTTCTTGTGGGTAGAGCTTAGAGATCTCACCTTGAGCTACAAACCACATAAACTTGTTACACCTCGTCCAATGAGTTGGATCTTTTGAGTTGGATGAGTTGGATGTTATGGCCCACTCTTTTCATTACTCAATCGATGGAGTTTCTCAACTGCCTGGGACCATCCAAGGATTATCTTGAGTGGCACCACGTCAACCTTGAGGATTTTTGGCAGTGATAACTCTGCAGCACTGATCATCTTAACCACAGAAACATGTGGGCATCTAATTGCATAGGAAGTGACACAATGAGGAATTTCTTTGACATATACTCACCTCTGGTGGAATCCAGAATGCTCAACCACATCTCAGCAGAGCCATTCTGAAATTCCTTGACTTCCGTCCTTGTATCATGGCACACAACAACCATACCGATCATTGCCCCAGATGACTGGAACAGCTCAGTGGCACATCCGCACGATATGGCTGGCTGATGTATTTTATTGTGCTTTCACAAAACACACCTTCAGCTAAACCCAGGGAGATCTGAAGGACATCCTAGTGAAAAAATTCACCAGACCACCTGCCATGATCTTAAGCTAACCTACCTTACAAGTTCTGTGGTAAAGACGCTGCCAGTTAAGTTATTATTCATGTCCTTGAGATTCCTATTTCCCAAAATTAACTTCTCTGGAGAAAAAAAAAATATCAGTGTGTGGATGGATTTCGCAAAATCCTGCATCCAGTTTTGGTCCCCACATTATAAAAAGATGTTGAGACTTTGGATAAGTGGAGAGAAGAGCAACAAAGATGATTAGGGGACTGGAGGCTAAAATATATGAAGAACGGTTGCAGGAATTAGGTATAGCTAGTTTAATGAAAAGAAGGACCAGGGGAGACACGATAGCAGGGTTTCAATATTTGAGGGGTTGCCACAAAGAAGATTTGAGGGTCAACCTGATCTCCAAAGCACCAGAAGGCAGAACAAGAAGCAACGGATAGAAATCAATCCAGGAGAGAAGCAACCTAGAACTGAGGAGAAATTTCCTGACAGTGAGAACAATCAACCCGTGGAACGGCTTGCCACTAGAAGTTGTGGGTGCTCCATCACTGGAGGCTTTCAAGAAGAGATTGGACAACCATTTGTCTGAAATGGTATAGGATCTCTTGCTTGAACAGGGGGTTGGACTAGAAGACCTCCAAGGCCCCTTCCAACCCTGATATTCTATGTTCTTTTATAAGTTCTTGAGAGCCAAACATTAAGAGGAGTTCAACATCATGTTTAAAGATATACACCTTCCAATTTCTTGACTCCAAACATGTGCAAATCCTTGTAAATTAGAATTTCCAGGCAGAGGTTGAAACTCAGAGAACATGGCATGAATGTCGTCTCTTACCATTGTGTTTTCTTACCTGAAGGACCAAAAATATCGGGAGACTAATTTTAAATACACACATAGTCAAAGAAGAAAATAATGTAAAACATAGGAGTTGGGCATATTCTCCACCTACGATGATGCTGTCTTAGCAATGCTAGGAGGAAAATGAATACCTCATGCTTGTAAATTAACACTGAAGTTCTGGCTACTCCCTGGAGCTGTTTTCTAAGGAAAGTTAATGTTGGCAGAGTTGAACGGCTTGTCATTCCGTTATCAGATTTTTAAGCGGGCCATTGGGGTTAATGAGGAGAACCTTACAACTGAGACGTAACATTTCTAGATGTTTTCAGGAGGAACCAGGGAGTTGGGGAAGGAGATGAAAAGATGGAGAAGATATCGTCTGAACTTTTCTGTCCCATCAACCATGAGGATTTCATAATTCAAAATCCCACCTACCTTTAGAAAGACCCACAGTTGCTACTGTTCATTAGTGTGTTGTGGGAGTATGCATTTGGTTTAGTGTAGTGGGCTAGCTAAGTGGCAACAAGATCCAACAGTATCTAAAGATAAAAGATGCTACACCTTGTATTTTAGCAACATCGATGGTCCCTTAGCCCCATCTACAAATTGGTGACACACTTAATTCATATGGCACTAAACTATGATATATTGATCACAATTTGCTGAATTATCCACAACTGGCTAGTTTTGGATCTTGTACAGCTCCACAAACCACAATAGTTGGGTTGGTTAACACACAATTCCAAATCAGACAAACTTTGTCTCTCAAGGGGGTCTAGCAAAAGTTCTCCAGATGATATGGAATCCATATTTACCATGGGGAAACTTGTGGCACCTTCTTCCTCAAGAGTAACATTGATTTTTATGGGTTTTAAGAGAACAACTGTGGAAGCATGGACCACATTTTTTTCTTTCTTTTTTCCCCTAAGTCCTAGAACATACAAACTCAAAAGTCCTAGAACATAGAAACTTTGAAAGTCCTAGAACATACAAACTTGAAAATCCTAGAACATGCAAACTTGAAAGTCCTTCAACATGCAAACTTGAAAGTCCTAGAATATACAAACTTTAAAGTCCTAGAACATACAAAATCAAAAGTCCTAGAACATAGAAACTTTGAAAGTCCTAGAACATACAAACTTGAAAATCCTAGAACATGCAAACTTGAAAGTCCTTCAACATGCAAACTTGAAAGTCCTAGAATATACAAACTTTAAAGTCCTAGAACATACAAAATCAAAAGTCCTAGAACATACAAACTTTGAAAGTCCTAGAACATACAAACTTTGAAAGTCCTAGAACTAAGGAGAAATTTCCTGATAGTTAGAACAATTAATCAGTGAAACACCGTGCCTCCAGAAGTTGTGAATGCTCCAATACTGGAAGTTTTTAAGATGATGTTGGATAATCATTTGTCTGAAGTGGTGTAGGGTTTCCTGCCTAAGCAGGAGGTTGGACTAGAGGACCTCCAAGGTCCCTTCCAACTCTGTTATTCTATTCTATACAAACTTGAAAGTCTTAGAACATACAAACTTGAAAGACCGAATGTCAAAAGTTGACGAGAAAATCTCCACTTCCTAAGCAGTTGCATCATTTCTGAGTTCATGAGGATGTCACGCTCAAGTCATAGTAGTAGAATCGTAAGGATTTTTTTTCAGATTTACCTGTAGATTAGGATCACAAGTAACAATGAGTCACCTAAGATATGTAAATCGGTACATACCGTAAGGTCAGGTATTGGACGCCTCCACAGCCAATGGTTTTCTTAGAACGTGCTTTGGTTTCTGAAATGGGACAGGGAGAGATAGTATAAAAAGAGGGCTTTGGCCAGAGGTTCTTCATTCGCTTGAGAGAGTAGACTCAACCAAGTCCAGAGTTCCTCTACCTGACAACCAATCGGTGAGTATGAGAAAGATTTCTTTAATCGTCTAATGTAGAGTTGTGATGGGCATCAAGTCCACTCTTGGAGACGCCCAGAATGGAAGATAGGATTTTTCTCCAGGCAAAAGGGTTGACTTCTGGTCTAGAGATGGTCTTTCTCTGTTGACCCACTGATGACGTTCTTGCTTGGTAGAACCCCAATAGCAAACAGCATAAATGTAATGTTCTGTCTTGAATTCGATTAGATCTTTGAGCAGATCGTTTAGAATTAATTCTTCGCTGGTTCTGCTGAAGGTTATTCAAGCATAGACCTTAACTCTGATCGACACCAACATGAATTTGCTTCTATTGAAGCTTTCTTTGATGTGGAGGCTCAGCTGTGTCTTCTTGCACCATTAGTGGTTCCAACTCTAGATAAGAAGAGTTATCCTTTTTTTAAGATAGACCGAGAGATTCTGGAGATCCTTAGATTAACTTGGGCACCCTCCAAAGTCTTGGCTTCCTACTCCCATAATTCCCAACCAACAGATCACTTCTGCAAACCTTGAAATTTGATAGCCTCATCCTTACCAGAAGCCTAGGACTATCTTCTCCGAGATTGCTGTTTCAAAGTTGATATCCAAGAAAATTAAAACAGATAGAATGAGAGCTTCATCTGGATGATGCAGCATCCTTATATTTAATGACAGAGTTGCCCATCCTTGGTAGCCACAACAGGATGCCGGTTGCTCCATCACCACTTCTCAAAGCTTACCCAAACCACAGGAAACATGAGTCAACCACAAGAAATAGAGGGGATGATAGGAAGATAGATAAATCAGAACTCTTCGTGTGTTGAAATGCTTCTCTTCAACTCACATTCTTCTCCGGGACCTCAAAGTAACACCCGTCTCTCTGTCTTTCACCCACCAGACTTTGCGGTCAACATGAGCCAACAACAACAGCAACAACAAGGAAGCTGCTGTGGCGGAGGGAGCAGCGGCCTAGGCGGAGGGTGCTGCCGCCGAGGAAGTAGCGGTGGATGCTGCAGCCGTGGGTCAAGCGGAGGAGGAGGTTGCTGTTGCCGCCGGGGAAGTAGCGGCGGCGGTGGATGCTGCAGTCGTGGTTCGGGCACCGTCTACGTTCAACAGAGCCAGCAGACCAGCAGATGTTGTTGCATCAACCGTACGGGCCCCTGTTGTGGTCGGTGCTGCGGCCGGCGCTGCGGCGGTGGCTGCTGTGGTGGGGGATCTACCCAAATGAAGCAGAAGTAGATGCCTTCAAAGAACGCAGCCAACCGATCTCTACCTCTAGCATATTCTCTTCCTTCCCAGAAACCCAAAGGGTAGACCTGGAAATGTTTCAACCTCTGAATTTCCCTGCTTTGTTATCCCTGTGAAGCTATTAAAACAACCCCTTGCTTGCAAAGAAATGGATTTGGCAGCCTTTGTGAAGCTTGGGGGCATTGGGGGGAGGGAGACACAATGGGGTGAATTGGGGAGCTTCTCCAACCTTCTGGAATTAGAAAAGGCATCCTTTATTTTCCCTGCATCACACCACGGGATGGGTTTGCACAACATGATGAAGAGGGACCTCAAGTTGTGGGAAGTGAGGGGTTAGATTATCACCTCTTCTGGTTGAAGAAGAGCAAGTCAATAAAAGTAAAGTCATAGTAGACCAGAGAAGAGGGAAGGCATGGTGGGGAAATGGGTAAGGGACAATGTGGAGAAACCCAGGTTTTTGAAGATGGGGTTTAATTCACATCACATTCCAGCCCCGTAGGAAAGGGATTGTGGGAATTGTAGTACAAACCCCCTACTTTAGAACCATTAAAAGTCCAAATTTAATGGCTTGCCTCCACCATTGGGCGCTCCGACACTGAAGATTTTTAAGAAGAGATCGAACAACCATTTGTCTGAAATGCGATAGAGTTTCCTGCTTCAGCGGGGCGTTGGCCTAGAAGCCCCCCAAGGTCCCTTCCAATTCTGTTACTCTGTTAAATTTTTCCCTTACCTTTCCCTTCCCTTATTCCAGGAATAGTTTCCATAGCTTGCTTCACTGGCTCAGTTGACCTGGTCTTCCATAGGCATTAACTAACTAACCCAATCTTGAGAATACCTCATCCTGATTTAAAGAACAGAATGAAACAGCAGCAGTTTAAAAATTATTAGAAGTAAAGCATCACTTCCCATGAAGTGTGTAGGAGATACTTTCTCCCAACTCTTGAGGACAACCACTAAGCCACGCCTATCACAGCCAGATACAACTGTAACATAGCCAACCAGATCAGGTCCATGTGACTCACACGCACTCACCAAGCTACAACCACACATTCCAATCCGTGTGGAAAATCAAGGCAGGTGATTGCCAAAATAGCTTGGTCATGTGACCAACCTGATTTTACAACCTTTTTAATGGTGGTCCTTAAGTGAACACCACGGTCATTAAGGGAACCCGAGCTTTGCTAGGAGGGCAGTTTTGCTGAAGTAAGCTCCAGTTTTCAGCAAAACCGTTGTAAAAATGTGGTCACGTGACCACAAATTCAGCCATGTTGCTGTGTGTCCGAGGTTTGGTCATGTGACTATGGAGGGGGGCCGACTGTCTGAACTTCAGATCCAGGTCATCAATACCCCTCCAGGTAGGTCTGTCGTAACTTCGAACAGTCGTTAAGCAACTGAACATAAATAAGAACTACCTGTATTGGCATGGTCTCTTCTTCTTGGTCAACTCATGAAGAGTTGATTTAGCAAGACCACCACACTCTTTGGGGCAAAGAGTTTCTTTTCCCCAGCCGCTCTATCTCACCAACTCTTTTCCTGGGAGGACCAAATAGACCAAAAGCATTGATCGATATGGTTTAGACTTTCCAATAATCCATCTGACTGCAGATGGTGGGTGAAATAATCTTCATGCAATTAGTTCTGTTCTGGGTTCAATGAAATCTCCCAGGAGATTCCATGACTTGGTCATCTGTCGTCCGTGCCCCCCCCCCTTTTCTTCATCCCCACAACCCCATTGTCGGGGTGTTGATCCACTTAAGTCTGTGATAGAAACAGGACAGGCAGGTGTGCTCATTCACTGGCTTGTCTCCTAAACATGCAATTAACTGTATTGGGTGGAGTTGACAAGCTGAACTCAACCTACTATGTGTCACAATCCTAATAACAGGATAATACATTTATCAAGATCTCATATCTGAATACTGGAGTTATAGTTCCTGTTGTTATATTTGTTATTCTTGGACTCAGTGTATTGCTTCTTTGTCTCAGCCAAGTAATGGCATATTGGCATGAAGGTGTCCTTTAATGTTAGTCTATTGTTGTTGTTATTTGCAAAGTCATATCTGACCCATCGTGGCTCCATGGACAATGTTCCTCTAGGCCTTCCTGTCCTCCACCATCCCCTGGAGTCCATTTAAGCTCAAACCAGCTGCTTCAGTGACTCCATCCAGCCACCTCATTCTCTGTTGTCCCGTTCTTCTTTTGCCCTCCTTTGTTCCCAGCATTCAGCTCTTCTCCAGGGAGTCCTTCCTTCTCATTAGGCGGCCAAAGGATTTGAGTTTCCTCTTCAGGATCTGGCCCTCTAAAAAGCAGTCAGGGTTGATCTCCTCTAGGACTGACCGGTTGGATGGACTTGCAGTCCAAGGGACTCGCAGGAGTCTTCTCCAGCACCAGAGTTCAAAGGCCTCCATTCTTCAGTGCTCAGCCTTCCTTAAGGTCCAACTTTCACAGCCATCCATTGCAACTGGGAAAACTATACACATGTTTGTTGGCACGATGATGTCTCTGCTTTTTAGGAAGCTGTCTAGATTTGCCGTGGCTTTCCTCCCCAGGAGCAAGCGTCTTTTAATTTCTTGGCTGCAGTCTCCATCTGCGATGATCTTGGAGCCCAGAAAAATAAAATAGTCTATAAAAACTAGCCAAGATTCCATTGGATTGATTCATTGTTTTAGCTAAGGCTGTATTGTTTTTTATGTTGTAACAATGCCATGTAATTTTGCACAAAAGATCATTCTTTTTCTTTTTCCAGATTAACTCATGCCACAGGCCCCCAACTCCGAGATCTTGGCTGGGTTTAGGATCTCTGTTGTAAAACCAAAGAGATTCAGATATTTAGATACTGTTCAGTATTGATTTCCACCTTACTAAATCCTTTTGGATCAAGTAGCTAAATAACTGAATATTATATATTTCCCTTTTCTTTCTTTTCCACTCCCCAGACCTCACCCTTTACTATATTCACTTAGATAAACTACAGTGTTTTAATTACTGTATTTTTTTTTAAATTGTGCAATCATTGCTGTGTTGCTTTCCTTTTTGTTTCACGGATTATTATTTTTTTAAACAAAGCTGAACTTTGTTCAAAGTTGATTTATATATAAATCAACATTGTGCTCTCAATCTTACACGGGAGAAGACCCGAATGTACCAAGACTCCAAACTCCATCGCTCCTTATTTAAATTTACAGGGTTTAAAAGGAAAAGGGACAGAAGTGTACGAATCTTTTTTTTTTCCTCTATCCTGAGATTCTCTGAAGTAGACTGCCTCAGTTTATGGAGGTTCTGTTTCGAGGCTCAAATCCTATCGATCTGCAAAGCAGCAGCGCCCTCTGGTGGCATCTAAAGTTTTTGCTCTTTCAAGAGCACAAATTTAGGGGGAAGAAGTTTACAGATTTAGTCCTTGATTTAAGACAAGCCAGCCCAATACAGTCACAACAGCCATAAAGCAGGTCAGCCGTATAACTGGATTGATTTTTTTTTTCTTTGCAGTGGTCGTTAAGCAGGTGTACTATTTCACCATTTGCAATTGTAAAATGCTATTTCTCAAAGCCGCCTCTAGGGGGCAGCAGGCACCAAGTTGTGGAATTCTTATATAAACGTTTGCAAATATTTTTTTTTAAACAGTGGAATTCAGGATCTGCTTAATTTTCTGCCTGCCTTTAATTTGCCTCCATTTATCCTTTCTCCGCCTCGCCCATTTCACACCCCAAAAAATTTCCAAGCTTACTTGGGGCAAATGGGGCCTGTGGTGTTAATTGTTTTAATTTCTTAATTTATATTTATATTGCAAAATTTCCTTAGGTACATGGATAAACTGCTCCTAAAAGAAAGGGATTTATAAAGTGGGATGGGAGAATATCCACCCCCCCCTCCCAGAAAAGTGATTTATAAAAGGGGGGGGGGAAGAATATTAAAACCAATGCAGCAGAGTCGTCAAAATTTGGCAGGATACCAAGGGGGGGATTAAAAAGCAAATGTTAAGCTTTTTTTTTTTGAAAAAGTACGTTTCATTCCTGCTTCTTGTTTTGTCAATAAAGACAGGTTTGATCTAAATAATGCTGCCAGGTGCAATTCTCCACCATCCTAAATCTAAAATTAAAACAATTATCCGGTTTTAACACAAACAGAACGCTTAATTAACTTTGGAGATCTATTATTCCTACAGCTCCGTCAAGCGACGAGGATAAATGTGCAACGGTAGAGAATTTATTTCGGAGACCAGCCCTAGGACACCGGGATATAATATAATCCGGGAATAAACAGACTTGGGTGGAAAAATTTCAGAATTATGTCACCCGCCGCTGGGAATGTGGCCCGGGCTTGGTGGCGAGGTGAGACAAGCCTTGAGTTTTGCAAACCGGTGCTGTTTAATTGCGGCATTAACCTGCCCAATTAAATCGGGATTGGGAGAATTGCAAAGTGGGGAAACGCTCAGGATGAGGTTCAGCCCCAAATTAACACTTGAAACAAACCCCAGTGAAGGTGTCCCGGCCCTGGGTGGCATCTTTGACCTCTGAAGTCAGACACAGACTGCTCGAGTGATCAAAAAATCGAGCTGAGGTGTCGGGAAATAAATTAGCCACGGTAACAAAAAGATGAATAGTCACGAAAGGCGAGTTAACAGGCAGTTTTCCACCTACGACTACTCGTTTGAAGGTACAACTGCACTGTGCCTTGTACTTACGACCGACACTGCCAGTGATCTCAATTTGGGCAACTGGCATGTATTTATCTTCTTCTTTATCATTTAATTTATTTATTTTTTATTTTATTTGTTTAGATTTGTATACCGCCCTTCTCCTTGCGGACTCAGGGCGGTGGACAGCCAAATAAAAACAATACACAAAAGTTAAAAATTTCTTAAAAGGCATATAACTTTGGCTAAGAAATTAAAACCATTAAATATTAAAATACCCAACCATATAGTACAAATCTTAAAAAATTTAAAAAATTTAAGGGGGTCAGGCTAGACCAGCAAGCTGAAAAAGATGGGTTTTTAGGGCCCGACGAAAAGTCCGGAGGTCGGAAATTCTTCTCAGTTCTGGAGGGAGATCGTTCCAGAGGGTGGGGGCTGCCACAGAGAAAGCCCTCCCCCTGGGGGTCGCCAGCCGACATTGTCTGGCTGACGGCACCCTGAGGAGACCCTCTCTGTGGGAGCGCACCGGCCGGTGGGAGGCTATTGGTGGCAGAAGGCGGTCCCGTAAGTACCCTGGTCCTAAGCCATGGGTCCTAATGACCCCGTAATCCCTTGTATCGGGGTGGAGTCTGGGCAACGGAATGGAGTGGAGTGTTTAGTGGCCAGATGCTCTTCCTGTCGCCAGTGCGGAGGTTTTTTTGCCAGTAGATATATTCTCATCAGAGAGAAATAAATATCTGCCTCTACCTAGGAACGAACCTCTGGGCCACCGCACCACTCAACTGGCATGTATTTATGACAGCCACCATATCCCTGGGCCACATGATCTGCCGCCATTCAGTGGGAAGAGCCAGATTCGTTTAACAACCGCGGCAAAAAGGTCATAACATTGGACATGGCTTACTAAATGATCGCCTCACTTAGGGACAGAAGCTCCAGTCCCAATTTTGGTTTGTAAAATGAGGACTGTCTGGAGTCCCAACTTCATGACACAGTGGCCGAAGTTTTTCATCTTTAATTACATTCCTTTATAGCTTCGCCCAATGTTTAAATTAGTCTCTGTTTATTTGATTGTTGGTTTGTTTGATTGTTGGTTTCTTCGTTTGTGGCCATGAAAATTCAGATTTCTCCATGATAAGCGTCTGGATCCTGGTTAAATACTCCAGGGGGAGCACATCAGTGGTCGGTTGCTATCAGTTCGCCCTGGATCAGGTGAACTGGTAGCGGCGGTGGTGGGAGCTCCGCCCACTCACACAGACATATCTTACACATGTGCAGACGCATCGTGTGTGAGCTCGAATGCGTCCACAAGCACACTGGTAGTGATGGGATTTGAAACCCACTATTGGAGCACGTTATAGGTAATGCCCGAGAAATATGGCTGTGAGCGACGCTGAACGAAGATGAGACCCAGCCTAAGATAGACACAACAAGGACTAGATACTTGGTTTCTTTTTGAAGGACGTGCCCTAACTCTGCCAACGCTCAGATGGTTGGCATGCCAATGTTGACATCCCGGTACCAGGCGGTGTTGGGAATGTGTGTGTTATCTCAGATCGCAAAGATTTGCTCCCAATTAGCTTGACAAGCTCGTCATACTGGATAACAATGTCCCCAGTGCCTTTTTGTGGTAGTTGTGGTTTCACAGATGCTACCATCACAGGGTGTGTATTGTTCGAGAAATGTATGCAGAAAATCCTGGGTTGCAACTTGGCATCCAACACCATTTTTTTTCCTTTTTTTTTTTAAAGCTCGTTGCCTTCCTGGATAGACCCAACACACACATGTCCACAAACCCAGGTTAGGGAAAAAGTGATGACTCAACTTGTGATTGACAATTCTCATCCAGAGAGGACAGTGTCATGTCTAACTATCAGAAAAACTTTTGGGGCATCCAGTCTAAAAGTCACAGGGCAAATGACCATTTCTGGTCAATTTCTAATCAATTTCTGGTCAATTTCTAATCAATTTCTGGTCAATTTCTAATCAATTTCAGGTCAATTTCTAATTAATTTCTGGTCAATTTCTGGTCAATTTCTAATCAATTTCTGGTCAATTTCTAGTCAATTTCAGGTCAATTTCTAGTCAATTTCAGGTCAATTTCTAATCAATTTCTAATTAATTTCTGGTCAATTTCTGGTCAATTTCTAGTCAATTTCTAATTAATTTCTGGTCAATTTCTGGTCAATTTCTAGTCAATTTCTCAAGCTAGTGAACTCCAGGGAAGGAAGGAATACATTGATGAAACCAGAGTGACTTTCCACTCACATTCGTACCTTGGAGACCACGTGGATGAACCAGGATTCCATTTTATGTCCCCACTTAGATTTCAACCATGGTTTCCTCCAATTTCTGCCCTCCCCAAGAGTTTTTTTTTCCCCCTTGATTCTCAATGGGTCTTTGGTAAATCTGAGACTCCATACGTAATTTCTCTCCACCACTGAGGTAGACTGCTTTGGGAATGGAGATTCTTCTCTGGACCACCAAGCAGGAAACCTAGTTGGATGGAGACCAAGGCATCTCTTTTTCTTCTCCCTTACTGTGCTCGAAAGGTAGAATAACCCGAGGGTGTAAACTCTCTTTACATAAGTCAACGAGTTAACTCTTAAAAACACAAAAGGATTTGCAAATGATCCAAGGTGAGTCAAATTCCTAGAAGACAGCTAGAGGTTGTCTTGGATGTTCTCCAAAGCGAGGGAACAAACCTCAGCCAGGTCCCCATGAAAAAATACTGGAGAATCAGCTCCTGAGATGTGGTCAATGTCTTCTCAACTCTTAACTCCTGGTTTAATTGTCGAAAGTCATTTGTCATGAGTCTAATAGCTTTAGCTGGGTCACAAGTTCTCCCCCAAGCATTTCTACTAAGTGTCTGGGCTTTTCCAAGGAAGCTCCTCAGATGTTCCAGATAAACTTGTCTGAACACCCATGGAGAGGGATGACATTTCTCCAACTGGAAATGCCAAGTTTTCAAGGTTTGGGCGCGTGGGTTGGCTTCCTTCAAGAGTCATCGTAGGGTTTGTTTTCTCCAGCAGATCTCAAAGTCAAGTCAAAGTAGAAAGTCTTAAGTAGAATGAGTTATGGATTCTCTGAGACATCTTTGTGTTTGTGTGGATGTGTTTTTCCCCAGAATTATAAACATTCCTAAGAATTATTGCCCTCCCAGCTACCGTCTCCAAAAAGTGACTGAAGATTTCCCAGGTTGGCACCAGAGACAAATTCCTAATCACATTTGGCCAATAAAATATTCTAGTCTGATTTAGTCTAATCTAGCATAGTTTCTATTTTAATTTCTATTCTATTCTATGTTCTAATTTCTATTTCTGATTATTTTCTTCATTATTCTATTCTATTGTTTTCTAATTCTAGTCTATTCTATTTTGAGTTATTTTCTATTCTATATTCTTTCTATATTCTGCTTTGTTCTATATTCTATTTTATTATTATTTTATTTTATTTTATTTTATTCTATTCTATTCCACGGTGGCCCAGTGGTCAGAGTGCAGTACTGCAGGCCACTTCTGCTGACTGCCAGCTGCCTGAAATTTGGCAGTTCGAATCTCACCAGGCTTAAGGTTGACTCAGCCTTCCATCCATCCTTCCGAGGTCGGTAAAAATGAGGACCCAGATTGTTGGGGGCAAGAGGCTGATTCTGTAAACCGTTTAGAGGGGGTTGTAAAGCACTGAGAAGTGGCATATAAGTCTTAAGTGTGATTGCTATGCCTCCCTCCCTCCTTCCCTCCCTCCCACTGGTTAGAATCCCATAGTTCAGGCTAACTCTGTCCACAGCCAGTGGTTCAATCCTAACCAGCTCAAGGTTGACTCAGGCTTCCGTCCTTCCGAGGTTGGTAAACTGAGGACCCAGATTGTTGGGGGCAATAAACTGACATTTGTAACCCACTTAGAGAGGGCTGGAAAGCACTGTGAAGTAGGATATACATCTAAGTGCTATTACTATTCTAGTGTGTCCTATCCTATCTTATCCTATCCTATCCTATCCTATCCTATCCTATCCTATCCTTTTTTTTTTCCTATTCTTTTCTATATTCTACTTTACTGTATATTCTGCTCTGTTCTATTCTATTGTTTTCTAATCCTGATCCTATTTCTATTCCATTCCATTCCATTCTAACTTCCCCCGGATCGACACACAATTGATACTTAGCAAGAAGTAATTCAGAAATTCAAAGGCAGATTTCATCTATGTCATGCATGCTTTAATTATAGCTCTCAGCCACCGAAAGGGAACAGATAGATCGAGAACACAAAGGAATACTATTTAGCAAAACACTGGGTGCAACACCCCGAAACTCCTCCTGGAATGTATGTTGGGAAACCATTTCAGTCAGAAGTTCTCCAGAACTTCCAGCTGACCGTCCAGATTTACTATCTCGAGTTCTCAGCGATGTCAGGAGAGGACAGGCAAGCTTTCATCACCAACCAGGTTGGCCATCAGTCCCAAGCAGCGACCCAAAACATTTGTGGTGTTTTGACCACAGGCGGGCAGGATCAGATGCCTCGAGGAGCAGACAGAGTAATGGGGTTCCCGAGCAGACACATCCTAGTGTTGAGTTCACCAAGTCGGTTAGAAAGAAGTTCATTCAAGCATTAAAGATCCACGAAAGCCCCAACTGCGTCTTCCTTCTTTCACCCATCCTCCAGTTTGAAGGCATCTCAGCAACGTTTTGGATGTTGGGAGGATCGGCAGCTTTGCTGCTCTTCAGGGGGACAAGGTTTGGGAAGACAATCTTGAGGAGAGCAGGGTCGGGGAGGGCACACTTGTGGGGGACAAGGTTTGGGAAGACAACTTTGAGGAGAGCAGGGCCTGGGGGGACAGGGGTCAGGATGACAAACTTGAGGGGGGCAAGGTTTGGGTGGACACACTTGAGGGGGACAAGGTTTGGGGACACATCTTTGAGGAGAGCAGGATCTGGGAGGGCAGGGGTCAGGAAGACAATCTTGAGGGGGGCAAGGTTTGGATGGACACACTTGAGGGGGGCAGGCCGGTGTGGGGCAGGTCTTCTGGCACTGAGGAGGAGGCTGGCAAGGCTGCTTACACTGCTGCTGTTGGTAAGACATCTTGGTGGGTTGGATAAACTGGAGATTTTTAAAAAAGGAAACCGAAGTCAGCTTTTCATAATTCCCAAATTCTTCCACTCAATTCCCAGCAGACTTTAGAGCTGTGAAGGCTAATCTTTTTGCCGTCACATGCCAAAAACATGGGGGAGCGTGGGGGGTCGAGTGCGCACGTGCCCACACTCATAATTCAATGTGCCCCACCCCCTCATGCATGTACACACAACCCTCCCCCCGTGCTCCCCCCGCTTTTGGCATGCGATGGCACCGCAAGCCCAGTAGGCCTGGTTTTTTTGCCCTCCCTGGGCTCCAGGGGCTTTCTAGGAGCCCAGGGAGGGCGAAAATGGTCTTCCCCACCCCCCTGGAGGCCAGAAACGGCCCGTTTCCTGATTTCCAGTGGGCCCGAAAGGCCCAAAAATCAGCTGGCTGGCATACGCATGAGTAGGGCAACTCTCACCTGCCCATCACGGACCTTAGAGAATCCAAAGCCCGAGTCCACCCTTTCATTCCTTCAATTCAACAATCATGGTTAGATGTACCTGAACTTGTGAATCAGAAAGGTCAATAAACAGTTTGGCGGCTCAAATCAGGTCTCCTGAGAGAGTAGAAGGCTGGATTAGATGACCTCCAAGGTCCCTTCCATCTGTACTGTTACTGTTACCCGGTAGAAATAATCTCTCAGGCTATCAAGAAACTCTAACCTCGGTATTATTATGGCCAGAAGTTAAAATTGACCTATAAAAATCCGCCTTTAAAAATTTGCTAAATTCCCTTTTGGGTTTTTTTTTAAATCAAACCATTTGCCAAATGTTTGAAATTTAAATTGAAAAACTTTTGTCCCAAAGTTTCTCACAGTGGGCCTATTAATTTTTTATATAAAATTAATCTGATATAAAATATATTTCTATGTCTGTGTATGTTGATAACACCCCTACATATTCACAAGCCCTTATTGGCCGAAAGATATATAATACATGCACACATAAATATCTACATTTTGTATATATTTAGGAGTGCTAAAAATGTAACAGGGAAACAGAAATCAAAACTTCCTTAATTATAAAGCTGTCTGGGGAAAGAGCCCAATTCCCCTTAGCAGCTTTAATATTCATCCGGTTGTTATTAACAGGTGAGGCAAAATGCATGCCAATTTTTAATAAATAATGCAGAATGCATGCTGTCTTCATGCACCATTTGCATTCAGATGAGCCACGGGGATTATTAATTCCTGCTCTGAAAATTGTCTAGTTAACAATCTGTGGATCGGAAGGTCAAAAGGGCCTCCCGTCCGTTTCCATTTCAGCTAAAGCTGTCCAAACCCAGACTGAATTTCTACCTGCTTAACACTTTGAGTATTTCTGCCTTAACAGAATAACACGAGAGTCGGAAGGGACCTTGGAGATCTTCTAGACCAACCCCCTGCTCGAGCAGGAGACCCTATACCACTCCAGACAAAGTGTTGTCCAATCTCTTCTTAAAAACCTCCAGTGACGAAGCATTTACAACTTCTGGAGGCAAGCTTTCCACTGGTTAATTGTTCTAACTATCAGGAAAGTCCTCCTTAATTCCAGGTTGCTTCTCTCCTTGATTACTTTCCATCTGTTGCTTCTTGTCCTGCCTTCTGCTGCTTTGGAAAATAGCTTGACTCCCTCTTCTTTTGGGGCAGCCCCTGAGATATTGGAAGACTGCTATCATGTCTCCCCTGGTCCTTCTCTTCATTAAACTAGACATCTCCAGTTCCTGCAACCGTTCCTCGTATGTTTTAGTCTCCAGTCCCCTAATCCTCTTTGTTGCTTTTCTCTGCACTCTTTCTAGAGTCTCCACGTCTCTTTTTACATAGTGGTGACCAAAACTGAATGAAGTATTCCAAAGTGGTTCCACTATTATAAAGTGGTATTAACACTTGATAAAGTGGTATTAACACTTGATACCATGTCGTCTTGATTCTATCCCTCTTTTGATGCCTTCTCTTCCTCTCCTCCTCTCTCTGCCTCTCTCTCTCTCTGTGTCTGTCTCTCTCTGTCTCTCTCTCTCACTCACTCACTCACTCTCACTCTATGCATGTCTCTCTCTTTCTCTCTTTCACTCTCTCTCTCTCTCTCTCTCTCTCTGTATCTCTGTCTGTCTGTTTCTATTTATCTTTTTCTCTTTCTCTGTCTGTCTCTCTCTTCTCTTTCTCTCTCTGACTCTGTGTGTGTATCTGTGTGTAGGTCTCTCTCTCTCTTCCTCTTTCTCTCTGTTTCTGTCTCTCTCTGTCTCCCTCCCTCTCTGTCTCTCTTTCTGTGTGTGTCTATCTCTCTCTGTGTCTCTTTCTTTCTTTCTTTCTCTTTTTCTCTTTCTCTCGGTCTCTCTGCCTCTCTCTCTCTCTCTCTCCACCTCCCTCTCTCTTTGTTTCTCTCTGTCTCTCTCTCCTTTTGACAAGCCGATAACCTGCCCTCCAAAATCTCCTTTCTTCTTTTCCAATGGAGGTAAAACAACACCAGGACATCCATCCATCCATCCATCCGTCTGCAGCCTCTACTTACCCGCTCGAGAGAGGACCACACTCGCTGAAGGAGGAAGGAAACTCAAGAGTCGAATGCAAACCTCAAGTTTTGGACAGCTATTTATACTCTAAAACTCTTTCTCACCAAGGGAGCGTCACTCACTGAGCGGGTGGGAGAGGAAAATAAAATTAGTCTGAGTAATTTCTTTTGTTTTAATTTTCACCGGATTTTTTTTTTCCTTCAATCCCAACCTATTTATGGCATCATCCTGGAAAAGTCACACAATTCAAGCCCTATTATCTCTTCGTGGTGAAAGAGATCAGATTTAGGGCCTGGTTCACCTGTTACTTAACTCTCCACCTGACTTCACAGTGGAAGTTGCAAATCAATCACCTGCTGAGCTACTTTTGATTCTGAGTTGGCCCAGCTTACTCACGAGGAAGCAGTTAAATCATCGACTTGGGCATTTTGCCAGGCAAAATCCACCCCACAGCTTCCTGGACTTACCCTGAGGGATGGGTCATTTCCTGGTGTGTTCCTCGAAGAAGAGCACCAGGTGGAGGTGAAAAATGAGGATGGGGGGGGGGATCAGATTTACGCTCAGTTGTAAGTGAACCAAATGCATACATCGGAGCCCATTTTGCCCATCCATCCAATGAGTACGGAAGGAGAACCGTGGATAAGAGAAGCAAAGAGCGACCGAGATTCGAACCCGTGAGCGTGAATTTTAAGCCTCCGATCTCTACAGGGAGTCTCTTGAGTTACGACTGTTCCTTAAGCGAGCGCGCAGGTTTACACTCAGGTGTAAATGAACCCATGTGTACATCGCTTTATCCACCTGTCCAATGAGTACAGAAGGAGAGTTGTGGGGATAAATAGCAAAGAACGGCCCAGATTCGAACCCGTGAGTGTGAATTTTAAGCCTATGATCTCTACAGGGAGCCCTTGAGTTACCGCCATTCTTTAAGCGAGTGTTCAGGTTTACGCTCGGTTGTAAATGAACCATTGTGTAAGCGAGGAGGGAGGTGTTAAAACAAGGATGGAGGTGTCAAAGGTTTACACAAAGTTGTAACCAATGTGTAAATCGGAACCCTCTTTGTCCACCTGTCCAATAAGAACAGAAAAAGAGTTGTGGAAGAAAAGAAGCAAAGAACAACCCGGATTTGAACCCGTGACCATGAATTTTAAGCCTCCGATCTCTACAGGGAATCCTCAACTTGTGAGAGTTCAGTTTTACACTCAGTTGTAAACGAACCAGTGTG
This sequence comes from Masticophis lateralis, assembly GCA_030761175.1. Lineage (NCBI taxonomy): Eukaryota > Metazoa > Chordata > Lepidosauria > Squamata > Colubridae > Masticophis > Masticophis lateralis. The sequence continues at coordinate 11,483,595 of JAUDYJ010000017.1, read as the reverse complement.
TACATCGATTTCTCCATCTGTCTGATGAGTACAGAAGGAGAGTTGTGTGGACAAATAGCAAAGAACGGCCAGGATTCGAACCCATGAGCGTGAATTTTAAGCCTCCAATCTCTACAGAAGTCCTCTACTTATGACTATTCATTTAGCAGATGTTCAGGTTTACACTCCGTTGTAAATGAACCAATGTGTGAATCGCCACTTGTGACCTTCCCAGTCGGCTTCTGACAAGCAAAGATTCGTTTAACGCCCACAACTGCAGCGATTCGCTTAACAGCTGCAGCAAAGAAAGGTTGTGAAATCAGGTGACTAGCCCAGAAGAATATTGGAGGGAAAAAAAACACTTTATTAGCCAGGATTTTTGAAGAATGCCTCAATTGGAGGTGATGTGAATTTTAGTGCGACGGCATCCAATCTTGGGAAAAGATTGGCTGAGATGGTTATTTTGGCCCCTTATAAAAAGCAGGAGTGGAAATTGCTTTGAAGCTCCTCTCTGAAACAGTGGACGGTGTGGCTCAAATGAAAAGGAATTATTTTCTAATTTAGGAGGCTGTGTGGAGGTTAGAAATTATTCTCGTCGCCTGTTTTTTTGCTCGAGGGCAGTCTGGAGAGCTTGACATTAAGGAAGGCGATTGGAATTTTATAGGGAGAAAACGGCCTCGTCTCGATCGTGACAGACCAGGTTTCAAAGGGGGGAAATGTCCCCAGCTATCCTAACATTTCATTTCAGGTCTTTGGCTTAAAAGGGAGAGGATGGGGCAAGTGATTGAAAGGGTTGCTTCGATATATGGAATTAAGCCTAGCCAGGGCTGTGCATTATGGATTCTACAGCAGCCATGGCTGGGTAAGAGAGAGAGTTAGATGCTGTACAGCTGAATTAAGGAGATTGCTTTATGCTAATTGAGTCAGGAAAGAAGGAAAGAAAGAAAGAAGGAATAGGATGAGAATAGAAGGAAGGAAGGAAGAGAGAAAGTGGATGAAGAAGGAAAGAAGGAATGGGGATAAAGATGGAAGGGAGGATGAGAATGAGGATGGAAGCAAAGAAGGAAGAGGAGAAGATGAGGAAGGAAGAAAAAAGGAAAGACGGGAAGAACAAATAGGGTAAGGATGGATGGAAGGAAGAGAGGATGAGAGGAAGAAGATGAGGAAGGAAGAAAAGAGGGGGAAAAGGAAAGAACGAACAGGATAAGGATGAAAAGAAGGAAGAGAGGGTGAGGATGAAAAGAAGGAAGGGAGAAAGAAAGAAGGAAGGAAGGAAGGAAGGAAGGAAGGAAGGAAGGAAGGAAGGAAGGAAGGAAGGAAGGAAGGAAACCTGCCAGTGCACCCACTGCTCCTCATCACCCCGTCCTGCTTAACGACGGCTTGCTCAGAGGAATCCCTCCTATCTCAGACCTGCCAGGCCATGAGGTCACTGCCTCCCCACCTCCTCCTCGTTCTCCTCCTACGTTTTAACGAGTGCAAATTGGGAGCTGCTTCAGCCAAAAGGGTGGAACGAAACAGGCGTGGAAGGAGAGGAGGGCGCCCCAGGCGTTTCAGAAAAGACGGATGATGTAGGAGACATGCATCCTTTTCCTGATTTTCTGTCCTCGCAGTCGGCCGGGCCCCCGTTTAAAGCAATTAATCCAGTATTAAAACAGTCACAAATCATAGGAGGCTGTGACACACAATTCTGCCTCATCACATCCCGGGCTATTAATCTCCCGTGACACATGACTTTTTCACCCTGGCGATGAGAAAGAAAGAAAGAAAAAAGGAACACACACAAATGTGACATCTTGGCAATGCAACGTGGCCCAAAGTGCTGGTTCCTGATTCTAGTCTCATAAACAAACCATGGTTTGTTGGCTCTCCTGAAGAAAGAAATCAACCATTTGGCAGCCCTTATGTCTTCTAGGTTGGTGCCCCCCCTTCCCCCCAAACGAACTTCAAAGCACAAAAGCGTTGTGTTGACTTGAACAATGATGGTGGACGAGCAGGAAATAGCTCCTCATTGACCGACGGCCTCATTGAATGACCGTTGGAAGTTACAGCAGTTGGGGAGAGGGGAAGCGACTTTGTGATCAATCCTCGTGTTTATGACCTCATAGTAATCACCATTTGAGAATTTCACAACAGGGGTGTGCTATCGTAATGACCTACAATCACACCACCGACAAGTCACCTGCTTTGCAACTGGGGTGCCTTCACCACAAACACAATTGTCCCGTGGTTATTTGATCAACCTACATGTGTTTCACAACCAGCTTGTTACAACAAGGATTAACCGAGGAAGTAGGAATAAAATCATCCCTTGCGAACACGTGATGTCTTGCTTAATGACTGTGACGCTTCGTTTAGCAACCAAGGGCAAAGGGAGGGCATGAGCCCATCGAGGTCACGGGATGCTTTGTATAGCGACCGCAGGCTTCGCTTAGCAACCAAAGAAGGACTGAGGTTGTCGGTCCATCAAGCCCCACCTGGTGTTTCACTTAGCAACCCCAGCGCTTAGCAACGGAGCTGCCTGTCACTAAGCGGAGACAACTTACCTCTAATGAACAAGGCATTCTAAACCATTTTGTGGACCACTTGCGGTCACTAAGCAAGGACTACTTACCTCTGGCAAAGAAAACATTAGAGGTAAAGGTAAAGGTTCCCCTCGCACATATGTGCTAGTCATTCCCGACTCTAGGGAGCGGTGCTCATCTCCGTTTCAAAGCCAAAGAGCCAGTGCTGTCCGAAGACGTCTCCGTGGTCATGTGGCCGGCATGACTCAACGCCAAAGGCGCACGGAACTCTGTTCCCTTCCCACCAAAGGGGGTCCCTATTTTTCTACTTGCATTTTTTACCTGCTTTCGAACTGCTAGGTTGGCAGAAGCTGAGACGATTAACGGGAGCTCACTCCGTTACATGGCACTAGGGATTCGAACCGCTGAACTTCCAACCTTTCAATTGACAAGCTCAGCATCTTAGCTGCTGACCCACTGCATCCTTAAAAGAAAACATTAATAAAGAAAATAATAAATAATAATAAATAAATAATAATTTTAATAATAAAGAAAACATTAGAAACCATTTGATTCCCATTTTTCCTTAAGCGACGTTCGAGTTCCTCTTTTGGTGTGGTCTGAGACCAAAACACAATACTGGAACAGTTGTCAAAACAATGAGCCACAGCTCCTAATCTTAATCATAGGATGTTGTCATCGCCATCCAGATACGGCAAGCGATTTAACCATCTCGGGAGATGTTGAACGAAGCTGGCTCATCCTCACCTGACCGCCGATATTGAAAACAGCAGGAATCTGCCTGGTTGGCAATTTCTATATTTACATCGCGTTTCCTTACCGTCATCCTTATTGTTTTTAAAAAGATAATCTGGGGATTGCATCTGCCTCCTGGTTTTCTGCCTGGGCCTCGATCTTTGTTATTAAACACCCACACAATCCCCTTAAGAGCCCCTTGGGAAGGCCTGGTCCTACGAAGGGGGCGAGAAAGTCTTGAAATGAATGATACGGTGAGTGTGAGGTAGCTATTTCATTATTAACGGAGAGAAAAAGAGAGAGAGAGAGAGAGAGAGAGACTGTAGATAGGGAGGGAGATAGAGAGATGAGAGAGAGAGAGAGAGAGAGAGAAATAGATAGATAGATAGATAGATAGATAGATAGATAGATAGATGATAGATAGATAGATAGATAGATAGATAGATAGATAGATAGATAGATGATAGATAGATAGATAGATAGATAGATAGATAGATAGATAGATAGATAGATAGATAAAGAGAGGTAGAGGTAAGAGGTAGAGTAGAGGTGAAAAGAAAGAAAGAAAGAAAGAAAGAAAGAAAGAAAGAAAGAAAGAAAGAAAGAAGAAAGAAAGAAAGAAAGAAAGAAAGAAAGAAAGAAAGAAAGAAAGAAAGAAAGAGAGAGAGGGGGGGATAGAGGTAGAGATAGAGGTAGAGAGAGAAAGAAAGAAAGGAAGGAAGGAAGGAAGGAAGGAAGAAAGATGATAGATATAGATAGAAATATAGATAGAGAGGTAGAGAGAGATAGAAAGATAGATTGATAGATAGATAAATGGATAGATGAGATATAGATAGATGATAGACAGACAGACAGACAGATAGATACCATGTTTCCCCAAAAATAAGATCTCCCTGGATAATAAGGCCTCCCTGAAAATATTTAAATACATACGCAGCCAGCTCCCTGCCATTTCCTCTGGTTAGGGTTAGGGAGACAGAGTTGGAACTCAGGTAAGATGGCAAGAGGAGCCCGGCCTTGCTTCACGCGCCCCAAAATAATAAGACCTCCCTGAAAATAAGGCAAAGTGCTTATTTTGGGGTTCAAAAAAATATAAGACAGGGTCTTATTTTGGGGAAACACAGTAGATAGAGATAGAATGATAGAGAGAAAGAGAGAGAGAAAATGAGAGAGAGAGAGAGAGAGAGAGAGAGATGGTGGACATTATAGGCCAATTCTGCTATGGATCCAAAGACATTTGAGCTGTATGTGCATGTATTCCTCGTTTAGCGACAGTTCGCAGGTCAGACATGAAAAAGTAACTTTCCAACCCATCCTCTCATTGCAGTTTCACTTAGTGACTGCTTTGCTGAACAACCAACCTGCCAGTCCCAAAAGGAGGATTACGATATTGTAGGATAAGTGCAGGCAGAATTGGGGGTGGGCGGAATTAAGCAGGTTATCAGTTTAGAATCATTACGTTGCCACAAATAACCCAAGTCAACTCTTCGGAATTCCCTTGACCCTTACCTGGTGCCAATTTAGATTCTTGTGCATAGGCTTAAGCAATACATATTAAACTGCAACCTAACATATGATCCTGATTCTTTGCACCTGACAGATGCCACTTTATGGCCGTTCCTCACACATATGACCGCCACAGCATCCTTTGCAACCAGCTTCCGAAAAAGCACAGTCAACAGTACCAGAAGTTTGGCCTGAAAAACCTCCCGTTAAATCAATTTCATTAGGAGCCCCATCAGCCGATGCTAACGCCACTAATTGACCTGTCGTAGGTCAAGGAGTCTCCGCATGCTTATTATTTCCATTTTCTTTTCCTCTTTCCGAGAAGACGAACTCCAGAAATGCGATTCCTCCTCCGGAAGGAAGAAATCAACCCACATCTGATAAGGAAACAAGGCCATTATCTCTGCGGATGAATAGCAAATAATTAACCCCCTTCCCAATGATGGTGCAGCCAGGCAGCTCTGAGTAATGCCAGAACGGCCACATAAACAGGTTTAGCATTGCAAAAGGGTTTGTTTCGCATTCGGAAAGGGTGTTCCTTCTCTTCCCCCTGGCATCAAATAAGGAGGAACTCAATGCCAATGGAATATTCAACAGCTGCTTTATAAATTCTCCAAGGCTTCTGTTTCCACAATTCACTTCGCTCTCCCAGCTACTGAAGACTCAGATTATATCTCCAAGTTGGTGAGTATTTTGGGTTGCTTCTGCCAGCCTGGCTGAGCATCGAAAAGGCCGGCAAAGCTGAAATTCAGATTTATTTCGGCTTGAATTTGGATGAAGTTTGCAATCTTGGTGGAAGGAAGGAAAAAAACAAACCCTGAGTTATTGAATGGAACGCGGCAATTTTAACCGTTAGCGGCTGTTTCGGTGCACCTTAAAAATGGAAGGTTTTAACTGAACGCCTAAATTTAAATTCAGATTTATTTCAGATTGAATTCGGATGAAATTTGCAATCTTGGTGGAAGGAAGAAAAAAAATGGAGTTATCGAATGGATCACGGCTGTTTTAATAGTTAAGCGGCTGATTTGATGCATCTTAGAAACAGAAGGTTTTAACTGAACTGATCTAAATTTAAATTCAGATTTATTTCAGTTTGAATTCGGATGAAGTTTGCAATCATGGAAGAAGAAAGAAATCCAGTTTGGTTTTTTGTTTTGTTTTGTTTTGTTTTGTTTTTAAGAAACCAAGTTATTGCAGTGTGCTTGAACTGAATGCAGCTGTTTTAATTGTTAGCAGCTGTTTTGATGCACCTTAAAATCGGAACTTATGCCTAAGCTTAAATTTAGGTTTATTTCAGGTTCATTTATTTCAGGTTGCAAACTCAGTTGCAATCTTGGACAAAGAAGGAAACCCAGTTTTTTTAAAAAAAAACAAAACAAAAAACAAATCGAGTTTAAACCAGCTTGAATTGAATGCCGCTATTTTAATTTTTAGCAGGTGCTTCAATGCACCTTAAAAACTGAAGATTTTAACTTACGCCTAAATTTAAATTCAGATTGATTTCAGTTTGAACTCAGTTGCAATCTTGGAGAAAGAAGGAAACCCAGTTTTTAAAAACACAAACTGAGTTATTGAAGCGTACTTGAATTGAATGCAGCTGTTTTAATATTTAGCGGGTGCTTCCATGCACCTTAAAAAAATTGAGATTTTAACTTAAGCCTAAACTTAAATTCAGATTTATTTCGAGCCCAAATGAAGGTTGCAATCTTCAAAGAAGGAAACTCAATTTTAAAAAGAACTAGCTGGATATCCGTGCTCTGCTACGAAACCATGAGATCGGGCTTGATAAATCAACACTTACAGCTTGAAACTTAATGAGTAGTTACGATCGGACTCTCCTCTCCCCTTCTCTCCCTCAGCCTTGCCCCACAGAAACATCTCCTATCCTATCCTCCTTCTCTCCCTCAGTCTTGCCCCACAGAATCCTCCCCATCCTATCCCCTGCCTTCCCTCAGCCTTGTCCCACAGAAACGTCTCCTATCCTATCCCTTTCTCTCCCTCAGACTTTCTAGCTCCTTCTCTCCCTCAGGCTTGCCCCACAGAAGCCTGTCCTATGCTATCCCGGTCTCTCCAGAGTTATTTTCAAGTTAGGAGGGGGAGTAGAACGTCTAACTAATGAACATCAGAGCATGTTATAATAATATAGGAAATACTAATGATCTGATAGTCGTTTCAAAAAATCCTTTCTTAGCAAGCATCAAGAAGCGAAGAGGAACATAAGTGGCAAATTTCAAGTTTGTCGGCTTTACAGTTCTGGAGATTTTGTGATTACAGTGTGAGTGGTTTTCACTTGTATATATAGATAGATAGATTGCGTTATTGGCGGGTGCTTGAATGGAATGGAATGGAATGGAATGGAATGGAATGGAATGGAATGGGTGTGTTTTTTAGTCTTTGATGATTATTTCTAGATTTACACACTGGGGGGAAAACCACAATGCAGAATTGGTTTAATTTGCTGAGGGTATGGGAATGACTAGAATTAATTAATGAGGGGGATTTGGGTTAATTCGATTAATAATGATGGTTTGGGTTGATTAGGCAAAAATCATCCTGCTTGGGAATAGATTGTTTAATTCAGGTTTATGAATTTAGGAGCTGGTGATTGACCTCACCTGAATTATAATAATAAGAATAAATAACTTGGCTTAACTTGGTTAGGGAACACACTGGCATTTTATATTTTGCCTCAGATTGATTGAGCCCCGTCTATTTGCCGGAAAACCAACGAAAATCAAATAAACCCACTTTAGCTTCCTGGCTGAGATCGTTTCAAATCCAGTTCTGGAAGTTTGCAATTCCGGCTGGGCAACAGCTGGATTCCAGCAGTGGACTGACCAATCCAGGGAGGAAATTAAATGTTCTCTGATGAAATGATACCGATCGGAACAAATTTTAATATTTGCAATGCCGACTGGCCTACAATCCTTTCCAGCAAGGCATTCGAGTAAGGTCGCTTTAAGACACGTGGACTTTGATTCCCAAAATTCCCCACCAGGAGAAGGTGGCCATGTTTCTTCTCCTTAAATTTATGATATTTTTTTCTTTTTAAAAAGGATGGAAATTTGGCTTTTGGGGGAGGGGGCAAGGCAAGCTCTCTTGTCCGATTTTGATAACTGTCATCTCCTACCAGGGAGGTGGAGGTGGAGCAGATCCTCCAGGTTCAGGAGCAGCAAGGGGAAGCAGGAAAGCAAGCCGGAAGGGAGCAAATTACTAATTAAGCTTTCTAAGGCTTGAAACAACTGGATGATTCTTCTTTTCATCTCTTTCCCAGGTTCCTTGAAGTCCACCAGGATGTCCTACCAGAGTCAGCAGTGCAAACAACCTTGCCCCATTCCTCCCCAATGCAAGAAGACCATCCTCCCACCTCAGGAGTGCTGCCCCCCACCTCAGCAGTGCTGCCCCCCTCCCCAGAAGTGCTGCCCCCCACCTCAGCAGTGCTGCCCCCCTCCCCAGAAGTGCTGCCCCCCACCTCAGCAGTGCTGCTCCCCTCCCCAGAAGTGCTGCCCCCCACCCCAGAAGTGCTGCCCACCGCCTCAGCAATATTGCCCCCCACCCCAGCAATGCTGCCCCAAGCAGCAGGACCCAAAATGCTGTTAAGAAGCTGTTGAAGGCAACGTCCAGAAGGGGAATGGAGAAAGAGAAAGTCCATCTCTTGAGATCTTCCAACCTCAACCAACATAGAAGCCCACCAAGAAAACAAGACCCCAGGGAATTGATGATTTGAGACACCTTCCACGCAACTCCAGGGTGGCTTATTTCGTTGGCTTCTTGAAGGCCAACCCAACCACTGAAAGACCGTATGGTTGGAGAACTCGGCGGTCAAAACCATCTTGAAAACTTCCAAGAAGAACCAGTCTCTTGATCCTGGATCATGTCAACATCTTCTCCTATCTTCCCCCTTCCTGGTGCCTTGCCCCGCGCTCTGCTTGTCCCCTGGCAAAATCTTAATAAAATGCATGCATTAGCTGACATTGGAAAGTTGCCTTTCTATGGGGCCTTTGGGTGTGGGTGTGGAAGGGAACACAAGGGGGCAGGACAAGAAGCCTTGGTTGGAAACGAGTCAAGGAGAGAAGCAACCTGGAATGAAGGAGAAACTCCCTAATGGTGAGGACAATGAACCAGCGGAACAGCTTGCCACTAGAAATTGTGGGAGCTCCATCACTGGAGGTTTTCAAGAAGAGATTGGAAAACCATTTGTCTGTAATGGGATATGATCTCCTACCTGAGCAGTGGGTTGGAGTAGAAGACCTCCAAAGTCCCTTCCGGCTCCTATTCTATTCTATTCTATTCTATTCTATTCTATTCTATTCTATTCTATTCTATTCTATTCTATTCTACTCTACTCTACTCTACTCTACTCTACTCTACTCTACTCTATTCTTCATTCCAATATCTATTCTATTCTATTCTATTCTATTCTATTCTATTCTATTCTATTCTATTCTATTCTACTCTACTCTACTCTACTCTACTCTACTCTACTCTACTCTATTCTTCATTTCAATATCTATTCTATTCTATTCTATTCTACTCTACTCTACTCTACTCTATTCTTCATTCCAATATCTATTCTATTCTATTCTATTCTATTCTATTCTATTCTATTCTATTCTATTCTATTCTACTCTACTCTACTCTACTCTACTCTACTCTACTCTACTCTACTCTACTCTTCATTCCAATATCTATTCGATTCGATTCGATTCGATTCGATTCGATTCTACTCTACTCTACTCTACTCTACTCTACTCTACTCTACTCTACTCTACTCTATTCTTCATTCCAATATCTATTCTATTCTATCCTATTCTATTCTATTCTATTCTATTCTACTCTACTCTACTCTACTCTACTCTATTCTTCATTTCAATATCTATTCTATTCTATTCTATTCTATTCTACTCTACTCTACTCTACTCTACTCTACTCTACTCTACTCTACTCTATTCTTCATTCCAATATCTATTCTATTCTATTCTATTCTATTCTATTCTATTCTATTCTATTCTATTCTATTCTATTCTATTCTATTCTATTCTACTCTACTCTACTCTACTCTACTCTATTCTTCATTCCAATATCTATTCTATTCTATTCTATTCTATTCTATTCTATTCTATTCTATTCTATTCTACTCTACTCTACTCTACTCTATTCTTCATTTCAATATCTATTCTATAGATCCAACTATAGATCTATCAGTCCAACCAACCACCACCACCCCAAACCCTACAGAGCAATACACTGAGATCCAGTTTGGTTTGCATGAACGTATGGCCATGAGGGTGCAAGCGGAGTGTGATGGGTGTATGAATGAGATGCTGAGCATCAATGTAACCATAAGCGTCTGAGCCTGACCACTTTTCTGTAGATAAGGAAGGCCTTTTTCTGTTGGCCTGTGGTCCAGAATTACATTCATTATTCCCGTAGTTAATGTGAGTTGCCCCTTTCTCATCTCCCTTCCTCTGCTCACTTACTCTTGGGGGCTGGCATGGTTATGCCTACGGGAAGGCCATCCTAGATAACAGCATGCAAACTTTTGTCAAACTTGAGGAACTCACGGTGTAAAATTTGTAGACCCGGAAGATTGAACTGCTTTCTACTTTATTTGCAAACTGCGAGCCCACAATCTTTCTCAGGAAACCTATTTCATTGTGAACTTCACAAATAGACCTTGATGTGAATGTGACTCACTCAACCAGGAAGTATTGTGTCTGTGTTTGTGGAGGGAAAGTTACGAGGGGAAAAAAAATACAACTGAAGGACCCTGAAGGACCCGCCCTGAGTCTTCGGAGAGGGGCGGCATATAAATTGAATGAATTAAATTAAATTAAATTAAACCTGGGCTTTTAAAAAAAAACATTTCTCATTTCTTTCCCTTGCAAAAACTTACCATTGCCTTTCCATTGAGTGTATTAAAAATATTACATCCTTGTTTTGGGGATTTGGGCTGAAATGATTAACAACATTAATCGTTGCCCTTGAATCTTGATAGGGTTATCTACGCACCTTGTCCTTGACTCGCTGAAGCAAAATAATAGGCCCACAATTTCCTTGTTGTGTATCTCCCTTTAGTGGGAAAAATCTGAAAAACATCCGTATCGTACGCTTTGCCCCACACCTAAGATGGGCCCTGAGTAGCAGGGGTGCATAGGCTCTTTGCCTCCATTACACCCAGGAAAAAAGTTGAGTTTTCACATTTATTTTTTCATTTCTTTCTAGCCCTCTTCTTTCCTGTGACTCAGGAAATGCAAAGTGTCCCTGTGGCGGGAAAACCGGCTTCCCAAAATCAGGAGACAAGACCACAAAACCTGGAGAACACAGGTTTGCTAGCAAAGGTTTGGAGCATTCACATGTCAGATTCCGAACCCCGGGCTATGCCCAAGGTGTACCTTTTATACATTTTGCAATTCTAGCCATGCCAGAGACGTTACACTTCTCCCCCTAGTTCCATATAGGGGTATACCATCTGTTACTTTCCATGCACTCTGGTAATATATTTCTTAATATAAGTTCATTGCAGGGGTGATATAGAACATTAAGGTCATCAGTACATATAACAAGTTCCTTATTTCTGTTGCTTATACTTTCCTGAGTAGAAGGTTTGCAACATAACTTTCCTGAGTAGAAGGTTTGCAACATAACTTCTACTCCCATGTCAACACTTCGAAGAGCAACAGAGATAGAAACAAGTAAAGGTCAATCTACTAATAAACTGATATAAAAATAAGACCCTGGGGTGTCTGAATAAGATTCTAAGGGCATGCCCGCATCATGCCATGATCGAAATTTGGATGCTTGGCAACTGGTTCAGATTTGTGATGGTTGTAGTCTCTCCTTTAACGACCCTTTGACAACCAAGTTCAATGGGGAAGCCATATTCACTTAAAAACCCAGTTACTAACTTTAACAAATGCAGTGATTCCCTTAAAGACTGTAGCAAGAAAGTTCACAACATGGGGCAGAACTAACTTAATGAATGTTTCATTTAGCAGCACCAATTTTGGGCTCGATTTCTGGTCAATTTCTGGTCAATTTCTAGTCAATTTCTCAAGCTGGTGAGCTCCAGGGAAGGAATACGTTGGTGAAAACAGAATGGCTTTCCACTCGCATTCCTACCAGGTGGATAAACAATTTTGTAAATTGCGTCTATTGCTTTTCCCTGGTCGAGTTGTGTAGTCCAAATGTTTCTGCAGTGTAGGAGTTGTAGATTACAGGGCAATTTTTTTCTGAAACCAAACTGTTTGTTGGAGAGTAGGTTGTTTGTCTCTAAGTGGAGGGTAACGGATTGGTTTATGATTGATTCCATGACTTTGCAGGTGACACAACATAATGAGATTGGTCTGTAATTTTCAACTAGGCTGGGGTCTCCCTTTTTGAAGATAGGGATGACCATGGCTAGTGACGACTACAGGTCGGGGAAGGAGCTGGTTCTGAATGATATCCCATCGATTGTGGTTAGTGGTTCGGCTATGGCAGTGGAGAGCTTTTCCAAGAAGTAGACGCATCATCCATCGGGGCAGTAGGTAGCGATGGCTTTAGGTTGCGTAGTGCCTTTTCAATGTTGTCTACTGTAAAATCAATAGGTAGCGGATCGTTGCAATTAGCGACACAACTAGGAAATGTGGGGCATGAGCCATTGCTGTTGACAAAGACTGAAGAATGGGTTGAAGACATTGGCCTTAATGGCTTCATCAGTACAGTTTTTCCCATCAGGCCCTTTTGTTTGTGTGGATGTGTTTTTTTCAATACCAGTGAATCTGTTGCTAAAGTTCACCTCTGGGAACAGCTGATTGGGCGTATTCCGGCAGGCCAATCCACCCACCAATCAGCTATTCGTGCTGAATCAGGCTAATCTGCTGAAGCTGATTTGGCTGTTTACTAAGGATGCTAGCCAGGTGAATACCAATGGATGCTGGTAGGCAGAGGCAGATATTTTTTTCTTATTTTCCTCCCCAAAAACTAAGGTGCATCTTATACTCTGGAGCGTCTTATACTCTGAAAAATATGGTAATTCTATTCCTATTCCATTCCATTCCATTCTAACTTCCTCTGGACCTACATAGAATTGATACATAGCAAGAATTAATCCAGAAATTCAAAGGCATATTTCATCTATGCCATGCATGCTTTAATTATAGCTCTCAGCCACCGAAAGGGAATAGATAGATCAAGAACATGAAGGAATACTATTTAGCAAAACATTGGGTGCAACACCCCAGAAGAGAGAAAGGGAGGGAGGGAGGGAGGGGGAGAGAGAGAGAGAGAGAGAGAGAGAGAGAGAAGATATATAAAATAGATGATAGATAGATAGATAGATAGAGAGAGAGAGAGAGAGAGAGAGAGAGAGAGAGAGAGAGAGAGAGAG